>CALNHX010008569.1:0-59212 GCA_940337035.1 Agriotes lineatus | reverse complement strand
CATAACTTTTTAAGTTTTTTAACTAATCAGCAAGTTTTGATAATCAATATCAACTCATCTTTACATTTTTACCTTAAAAGCATAGTCCTTAAAATTCTGAAAATAATGGTGAAGTTGCATATTAGTTAATTATTGCGGTCACGAATATTACAAATCTTAATTTTCCAAAATAAGCCAGTCATCCTGCATTAGTCAGTTACATGAACGCCTAAAGATAGGCAACTAATAATACACTTGTTTCGAATGAAGTTAGATGACGTGCACGGTTTCCATGCATACGTTTATCAATGCGTAGGACAATAATAGCGAATTTGAGGTTATGTTTGTTACAACAGGAACGTCAATGTTTTGAATAATGAAAGCACTGTAAAATTGTAGAATGAAACCAGCAGCTACATCGTATAATGGTAATACGAAAGGTATTCTATAGTTCGACTGGAAAAAATTAAACTGTTTAATATAATTTCAGGAACTTTATGGCAATATTCTACTGTGGGTATAGTCGCCCTGTGTTGTTATGCTAACACATTCTTTGGAACATTTGTATTTGATGATACCGAGGCAGTTGTTAAAAATAAGGATGTCTTGCCTTCAACCCCCGTGTCAAATATTTTTAAAAACGACTTTTGGGGTACAGATATTGCATCAAACATAAGCCATAAATCATATCGCCCCTTCGCGATATTAAGCTACAGGTGTGATATTTTTTATGCTTTATAGCTGAGATTACTATACAAATATTTTAGATTTAATGTTTTCTTCGCAAATTCGGAGCTCAGCCCAGTGCATTTTCATGTTACAAATGTGATTTTATACATAGCTTTATGCCTGATTGTTTTACCAGTGTTACAGTTATTTCTGAAAAACAAAATTAACAAAACAGATGACACTGCTTTCTTAGCCTGTTTGCTGTTTACCGTCCATCCTGTGCACACGGAGGTGGTTGCGGGCATTGTAGGAAGAGCAGACATACTTGCTTCGCTTTTGTTTTTAATTTCGTTTTTGTTGTTCAACAAAGTTGTAAAGCAAAGATCTCATTCGTTTTTATTGTTGGTTGTGATTGTTATTTTAGTTGCTACGTTATGCAAGGAAACCGCCATTACCGCATTGGTATGTATAAGTAATGGTAGCTTCGAGGGTCATTTAAACTGAGTTGTTTTAGGCCGTATGTTGTGTACATGACTTTTTATGTAGTAAAATTTGGAAGAACGATTTATCATGGAATATGATAAAGCAATCGGATTTTTTATGTCGCACTCTAATCCTGACCATGTCGGGACTGTTTATGCTATACTTCCGATTTAAAATAATGAATTTTGAAGGACCTAATTTTACAGTTGCAGACAATCCTGCTGCCTTTTCCACAAGCATTTGTACAAGGGTAAAGAATGTATAAGTGCTCTTAGAATAGTTTGGTTAATTTATTTGTTTCAGATTTTAACGTACAATTATATATATTTCTTGAACTTTCTATTGCTGCTATGGCCGCAGTGGCTGTGTTTTGACTGGTCAATGGGTTGTATTCCTCTGATTGAAGACCCTTGTGATGTTAGAATAATACTCCTGGTGATATTTTGGTGTTTTTTAGTTTTTGCTATGTATAAGTTTTGTCGAAGGATTTTAAAGTATAAAATTCGGTAAGACACCGTTTTATTTGAATATGAACAACGGGTATCTTGCTAGTTTCAAATATATGTTAACGGCCACTATGACACTTTTTAAGAGTTAATTTTTACCTTCTTGTTGATGCAAGAATAAGATTTGCTACATTTATTTCCATATACAACTGAGATCACTTGATAATAGGCCGTGATTTACATTTATTGACGTTAGTCCTGTAAGAACAAGTGCTACGCATTACTCTTTTTATGTGATCTCAGAAATAAAAAAACATAGCGTTTAAAACGTATGACTTATATTACAGTAAAATTCACAAAGATCATTTAGATCACGGGTAGTAGAATTCAGACCTAACCTTTAATGTAAGGGATGCTCCAAATAGCACATTATTCAAACCAAGACATTCTTGGCCTATGTAATCTGATGCCTCTTGTCTCCGAAGAAGTCCTTAATCCTTATAGTAAGATTTTAGGCATGTTCACTTGCTTGTTATAGCGCGTTATTTTACTGTCACATTGACAGTATTATAAAACAAGCCATACTTAAAGCGGATCTGACTAAAAACTGCAGATTTTTTGTTTTGTCCATTTGTTTCTTGTTAAATAAAGAGAGAAAATTGTTACGTCACAGAAAAAGGGTAATGCGTAAACCTTACTTGAAATTGTGATTTAATATTCTATTTTGAAAAGGAGTGCCACTAGATACATTCCATTACATGAATTGTTCACAGTTTCTTGAAACAATCGTAGTTCTTATATATATAATTGTAGTTAATTATGTGATAAAGAATTATGTTAATGTTTCAGGCATACATATTCTATTATAATGGCCTTATCTTTCATAATATTTCCATTTCTGCCGGCCTCAAATATATTTCTGAAAGTAGGCTTCGTTATAGCTGAACGAATTTTGCTTTTGCCCAGTGTTGGAGTTTGTTTTTTAATAGCTTTGGGTTTCCAAAAGCTTTGCATAACCTTCAGGGACAGTAAACATGTAGGTAAAAATTTAATAACAAATCACATTACTTACATTAATTTTTGCAGATACTCCACGCAATTTTTTATGGTTTGTGTATTGCATTTGCCTTTCGAACAATACACAGAAATATAGACTGGTTGACAGAGGAAAATCTATTTAATTCAGCTTTAGAGATCTGTCCTTTGAATGCAAAAGTTCATTACAACGTAGGCAAAGTAGCAGCGGATAATAACAAGAAATCCCTGGCAGTTGAAGAATACCACAAAGCAATCGAACTAAATCCTCTCTATGAACAAGCTATGAATAATCTGGCAAATTTGCTGAGAGAAGAGAAGCAATTTGAAAAAGCTGAAGTTCTTTTGAGAAAAGCATTGGAAATTAGGTACATTTATAGTTTGTATTTATTTAATTTTATTTGTTACCTTTTGTAGACCAAACTTTGCAGCAGCCTGGATGAACTTAGGAATTGTTTTAACAAATCTAAACCAATCGGATGAGGCAGAACAGTGCTATCTCACTGCAATTGCTTTTCGAAAAAGATATCCTGACTGTTATTACAATTTAGGAAATTTGGTATTTTTCTTAGTCCGTTCCTTTATTATTAATTAGAGCTCATTATTTGCAGTATTTAGACGTAAAACGTAACGAAGATGCTTTAAAAGCATGGGAAAAGGCAGTGTCGTTTCGACCAACACATACGGCAGCTTGGAGTAACATGCTAGTCCTCTTAGATAGTCTCAAGCAATACGAAGAAGTCTTGGAGTTGGGTAAAAAGGCTCTTATGTACAATCCCATGTCAGCCGCTTTGCATTTTAGCATTGCGAACACTTTGGGCAAAATTCGCCAGTTTGAAAAAGCCGAGAAACATTTCCTCGAGGCAATTAATTTAAATCCAAAGAATGCTTTATATTACTCAAATTTAGGTAAGCATGTAAATAGTGTATAATTATTTATATTTTGCAGTGGTTGTAGATCTATTTATCATAATTATTACGAAGACGAATTTTAGTCCTTCAGAAGTTACTGTCTAGTACATCGTTATGTGCTTCATTAATGAATATTCCAGTGTCTAGTAGTAGGAGAGCTGCTGACATTTTTTAGTGATCATTTAGTTAAAGCCTATTTTTTGAGAGAAGGTTGCTGGAGGCATGTATAAGTGTCATCTGTAAGGATTCTCCTAGATAGCAGTATCGGAGGGAGGCAGAACACCCCCAATTTTCACTTTAGGTATATGTCAAATTCGAGGTTAGCAGGTTAGGTTTTGCGTCAGTGTGTCAAAAATTACGGAAAACCTAACCTGCTAACCTCGAATTTGACATAGACTTACATTAAAAAGTCCATAAGGAGCGGCTGTGGATATTGAAACGTATGAATAATAGGTTGGTGACACTGTAAGTCTATGTCAAATTCGAGGTTATCAGGTTATATTTTTCGTCAGTTTTGACATAGACTGACGCAAAACCTAACCTGCTAACCTCGAATTGACATATACTTATAGTGAAAATTGGGGGTGTTCTGCCTCCCTTCGATACCGCTATCAAGGGTAATCCTTACAGATGACACTTATACATGCCTCCAGCAACCTTCTCTCAAAAAATAGACCTTAACTAAATGATCACTAAAAAATGTCACCAGCTCTTAGACTATAGTCATTTAGTTTGAAAGCAATCTTTGTTTTACCCATTTTGTTTATTGTGCGTTTCCTTAAATCATATTTTTCATCACATAGTATACCTAAAGTAGCAACAGTTTGCAGCTTTTGAATTTATTTAGGTGTTAATAGCTAATTAATGAATTCTTGAAACTTTCTCCTTCATATCTGCACTTTAGAAGTGGATATATGTCTCTTCTCTATAAATTTTCAGGAGCAATTTTAACGAAGAACTACAAATAGCAAGTGAAAAAGTACAAAAACATGATACTCTAATAACAGTAGAAGATTCTAATGCACAATTAGGGAAAGAAGAATATACTAAAGAAGTAGCCTGGAAAGAAACAATACACGAACATACAAATGAAAATGGAAATAAACTAAGTAACTATACAGAGGCCACGGGAATGAAAATTATCTCTACAAAATTCAAACATAAGAGAGCACACAAAGAAACATGGATACGCCCGGGAACAAAAAAGGGATCCCAAATAGATCTGTTAACAAAAAAAAAGAGAAAAAGATATAAGAGATACGAGGAGCTGACACAGATCATTACTTAGTAGTGACAACAATGAAACAAAAAATAGCTGCAGATAAACAAAGACTGAAAATAAACAATGTAAGAAACTTGAAAGTCTAGATAAAAAATTACAAGAGAAGATAACCACAGATATTAGCGAGAATGGAGAAATATAAAAACGCAACACTTGATATAGCTGAAAATACAGTTGGATACAGCCAAAGACAGACACACGGAGAATAATTTGATAGCGAATGTGAAAAATATATCAAAAACAAAAATAAAACAAGATTGCAATAGTTACACTCAGGAGAACACGAAGATTATGAGCGATATAAAGAAATAAGAACAAATGCAACTAAAATGTGCAAGGAAAAGAAAACAAATAGATTAAAGATTTAATGAAGGAAATATAATCTGAAAGCAGAAGTAACTATGCAAATAAATTTTATCGAAAAATAAGGAAGGGAGCAGTGTATGACAAACAAGAAATAAAACATGTACGGAAAGAACACTTTAGTGAACTCCTAAACGACAAGAAAGGAAGTAGCAATGGAAACGTATGATGAAGATGTAGAGATACAAAAACCAACATATGAAGAGACAATAAAAATAATTAAAAGTATAAAAAATGGTAAGGTACCTGGCAGCGACAACATCATAGGTGACATAATAAAGTATGGAGGAAACAAATTACATGAAAGAATTTATAAACTAGTATTATCTATATGGGAAGAAGAAATGATACCAAAAGGGTAGAAGAAGGGAGTAATTATACCAGTATATAAGAAAGGAGAGAAATAAGACATTAACAACTACCGTGGAATAACATTGTTAAAAACAGCTTATAAAATTATTTCTACAATAATACACCAGAGGCTATAATATTACTCAGAGAAAGAACTTGGTGAATACCAAGGTAGATTGCATTGGATACAATGAATCAGATTCTGGAAAAAAGCTATGAATTTAATATAGACCTATACAGGGTGTTCGGTAAAGAATGGGACACCGTTACGTTATAATAAATCGATTAAACCTAATATACCTTAGTACAAAGTCCCTTTCAGTAAGAAGTTACAGGGTCTTGAAGTTCAATTTTTTATTTCTTATTTTTTTGTTAATTTCCACAAATGTAGAGATATCGATGTGAATTTTAATATACATACTATTACGTACTGCACTAATAGGAAAAATTTCATAAACTATACTTAACTGTAATGGGCACTTTACCTATCTTTCAAAACTTTTTTAGTTCTAACTTCGTTATCTGGAACATTTTTAAAAATTTTAGGTTATTATCTGAAAGAGAATTAAAATGCACAAAAATAATATACTCTTAGTTCATAAGCATAAGAGAAACCGTTTACCTTAAATTGTCATTAAGACGTGCAATTATCAAGTATCCATGATCACAAAAACAATGGTCATCTAATGAAAAACAATGATCAATTAATGACATTAGTGACATAAGAATTTGTTCTTTTCTCCAATGCTGAAAGGTTCATTATGTCGCAGCATTTTCGTAATCGCAACAGACAAAAAACTTATGTCCCCAACGCCATTAATTGTTGTTTACTAGATTACAATCATTACCCATTGTATTTGTGATCATGGCTACTTGATAATTGCACGTCTTAATGACAATCAAAAACCTTTGATAGGCATTTTAAGGTAAACGGTTGCTCTTACGCTTATGAACTAAGAGTACATCATTTTTGTGTATTTTAATTCTCTTTCAGATAATAACCTAAAATTTTTAAAAATGTTACAGATAACGAAGTTAGAGCTAAAAAAGTTTTGAAAGATAGGTAAGTGCAGTACGTAATAGTATGTACTAGCAGTCCAGTGAGACAAATGTCTCATTTAATAAAACAAAAAAGACCGTTTTGCAAATAGAACGCGTATTCACCACACGTACGTCATTGTTGGTAGCAAACTAACAGTCGCATTCGCCTTGATAAAATTTGCCTAGAATCTAACCTAAAAAGTTAGGATTATAATTAAGATAATAATTAGTGTTAGAGACTGAAATTCGGTTCCTGACCTGACATGACCATTCCAAACATATAACTTTCATAACTTTTTTCTCTATCTCTTACGGTTTGGCTGCTGAAACAGCGTCCCAGACAGACAAAACAGCGTCCCGGACAGACACGTCTATTAGATAAAGGATATTAAAATTCACATCGATATCTCTACATTTGTGGAAATTAACAAAAAAATAAAAATTTTTACTTCAAGGCTCTATAACTTCTTACTGAAGGGAATTTGTACTAAGGTAATATTAGGTATAATCGATTTATTATAACGTAAGGAATCTATGACTAATCGGTGTCCCATTCTTTACCGAGCACCCTGTATACAGGGTGTTATGAAAGTCAACCGTGTCACTTCTGGAGATGTCAGGGGACGTTATATGGAGTTGAAAAGTCCTAATCCATTTTAAACTTAGATGCATAGTTTTCGTAAAAACGAATGTTGAAAACTAAAAAGAAAAATTTGAGAACTGCTGTACTTTGCCTTAAATTGGAGGCTTGATGCAGTGTCTTAAGGTAGACTGGGAAAACAATTGTCACATAGGTCGTCTACATACAAAATTTACTAGCTTTTAGAACACTTTTTAAACACATATTAATCATTTTAAATCCCACAATAATGAAGACAAACCAGCATCACCAGAACATTCACCATACACAAAAAACATATCAGCTTACTCCTGCAGGGTGTACATTTTTACTACAAATTAATGTCAAACATGCAATTATTTATTACATTGACATTAATTGACAAAAAATATCAAATACACAAAAATGCATTCGGTACCATACAGCGACTCCATATAGCGTCCCCTAGCATCTCTAGAAGTGACACGGTCGACTTTAATAACACCCTGTATACTATACATAGATTACAGACAAGCTTTTGATAGATAAATTGAAAAACAATGTTTGAAGCTATGAATAAATTGAAAATACCAAGAAAATTAACTAGATCAATAGACATGACATTAAAAGGCTCAAATGCAGTAGTTAGAACACACGAGGGTATAACAGAAAACTTTGAAATAAATATGAGAGTACGAGGGATGCTCTGTTAATAGTTAGTAGCAGGCCATGGAAGCTCAATTGGCTAGAAACAATTGCAACAATTGAATGTCGCATTAGTTGACATTTGTTACCCACAATTGTCAAACATTCCGATTTCCTTGCGAAACGTAGTTAATTTTGTAAGTTCAGTAGTTGTACATTTTTAATTCAGTTAAAATGAGCATTCTGCGAACTGCCCTTAGAGCTATGATTTTCTACGACTATAAAAGACAGTTCGGATACCAGCAAAGCCATGAAAATTTGACAGCAGCTTTTGGCGATGCTGCCCCTTCATTATCCGCTGTTAGTCATTGGTTCCGCAAATTTCGAGAACTGCTAGAAGACGAAGCAAGATCTGGAAGAACTGCGGAAGCTGCCTGTTCAGAAAATGTTGATCGTGTGGCAAGCTTGATTCGGTCCAATCGAAATATTACTTATAGGGAGATTCAGGAGGAAGTGAAGATTGGATCCTCGGCGGTGAATACCATTTTGCATAAACATCTTGGCGTAAGAAAGCTAGCACGCCGTTGGATACCGCATTTGCTCTCAGAAAGTCAAAAGCAGGAGCGAGTAGACTCATGTAAATTTCTGTTGCAAAAATTTTACGGAGGAGCTTCCAAGCAAGTGGCATACATTGTAACAGGTGACGAATCTTGGGTATACAGTTACGACCCTGAAACTAAACAGCAGTCTAGTGTTTGGGTATTCGAAGATGAAGACTTACCCACAAAAGTAATTCGTGGCAGAAGCGTCGATAAGAAAATGGTTGCTGTTTTTTTCCGCCGAAATGGTCCTGTTGCTGTTATTCCACGTGAAGATAGCAGAACTGTTAATTCTGAAGGGTACTGCGAAGTGGCTTTACCACAGATGTTTGGAAAATTACAGACAGGTCGCCAAAGGACCGGTTTGCGTAACATCTTAGTCCACCATGACATCGCATCTTCCCACACTGCTGCCAGAACATTGGATTTTTTGAAAGATTAGGGAGTTCAATTGGCAACTCATCCTCCGTATAGCCCAGATCTGGCGTCGTGCGACTTTTTTTTTGTTTCCAACAGTTAAAAAAATGATGCGAGGTAAAAGATTTTCCGGCACAGATGGTAATATGGTATTAGAAAGTGTAGTAAGAGAAATAAGAGGACCAAGGAAATATTAACACAAAAGGGACAGAGGTATAGCATATGCGGATGACATGGTCATCATTAGCAGATCAAAGAAAACATTAATAAAAGCTTTCAGTGAAATGGAACAGGCAGCAAAACGTGTAGGATTACAAGTGAATGAACAGAAGACAAAGTACATGAAGCATGGAAGAACTGCAGAAAATTATATACAAAACTTAAACTGCCAAAAAAAGGCGATCTCAAGAAATGCGATAATTGGAGAGGCATTACCCTGCTCAGTGTTGTAAGTAAGATCTTTTATAGAATTATACTAAATAGAATATTGCCAGTAATAGAAGAACAGCTGCGTGAAGAGCAATGCGGGTTTAGAGCCGGTAGATCATGTGCGAATCACATAATAACACTACGAATAATAATAGAGCAGGCAATCGAATACAATGCACCACTGTACTTAGCCTTTATCGATTATAAAAAAGCTTTCGATAGCCTGAATAGGGAATGCATATGGGCCACTCTGAGAAATAGAGGCATACCCATGAAAATAATTAAACTAATTATGGCAGGTTATAGCGATTACGAGTGCAGAGTAGCAGATAAGGGTTATTTATCAACAGCCTTTCGATCAACTACTGGAGTACGGCAGGATTGTATCCTATCACCCATACTATTTATATTAGTGTTGGATGAAGTTCTCAGAAAAAGTGTCGACAGCGAAAAAAGAGGAATAAGATGGAAACTAAATGGGACTCTAGAAGATCTTGACTTTGCCGATGATTTGTGCTTGCTGTCACACAACGGACGTCACATGCAGGAAAAATTAGACAAATTAGTGATGGAATCAAAGAAAGTAGGGCTGCAAATAAACAGAAAGAAGACCAAATTATTGTGTATAAATGTGGATGCTCCCCAGAGCATCAGGGTGGAAGCTGAACAAATAGAGCGTGTAGATGAGTTTACGTACTTGGGAAGCGTGATGGCGGCAGAAAACAGTGTGCAGAAAGATGTGGCAACCAGAATTAATAAAGCTAGAAGCGTGTTCATTAGGCTAAATAATATATGGCGTGCAAGTAACTTAAATATAAAGACTAAAGTGAGAGTGTTTAATTCTATCGTGAAACCAGTGCTGCTATATGGAGCTGAATCTTGGTCGATGACAAATGTGATAAAGCAGAAGTTACAAGTCTTTGTAAATAGATGTTTACGTAATATCCTGAAAATTTGGTGGCCAAATGTCGTCAGTAACGAGGAACTATGGAGACGAACTGACCAAGTGGGTGTAAGTACCGATATAAAAAGGAGGAAATATGGGTGGCTTGGGCACACGCTAAGGAAGGACAGGAAGGTGATTAGTCGAAGTGTTTTGTACTGGAATCCGCAGGGCTACAGGAAAAGGGGCCAGCCAAGGGCTACATGGCGAAGAACAGTTGGAAAAGAGACTAATAGGTCAATACCACAACTTGAACAACTGGCTCGTGTCAAGAAGGACTGGAAAAACTATATCAACACCCTATGCCCCTTAAGGGGATAATGGGTTCTACTACTACTACAAGTAGATGGCCACAACTTTGAGGGAGTAAGCAACTTGGGGACACAAATAATAGTAAACAAAATAACATCGAAATAAAAGCAGGACACAGGGCATATTACGCAAATAAATCTTTATTAAAAAACAAACAGATGAACAAAGACACAAAATTAAGAATATACAGGACTCTAATAAGACCTGTAGTAACATATGCGATGGAAACCAAATGTATGAAGAAACAAGAAGAAGAACAGCTAAGAATTTACGAACGTATGATATTAAGAACAATACTTGGGCAAAAAAAAAAAAAATGAGTAGAAATATAGACCATTAACGAATTTTGAGATACAAGAATTAATAGGAGGGAAAGATATAGTGAAATATATAAAAGCACAAAAAATAGGATAGCTAGGACATATCATAAGAAGTGATGAAAAACGAGCTATAAAAGTAATAACAGAGTGGAAACCAAACGAAGAAAGACCTAGAATCAGATAGATCGATAATGCGGTAGAAGATTTAAAAACAATTGGAGTATTCAACTGGAAAGAAAAAGCACATGAAAGGAAGATATGGGAGCAAATTATCGAGAAAGCAAAATCACACCCGGAACTATAAAGAAACCAAACACAAATGGAACGCGAGGATTAATCCACCCCTAGTAAGCGAATTTAGGAAACTTCGAAAGAAGTGGCCAAAACCGTTTAAGGTTGTTGAGCCAAGCAAGAAGCAAGATGCTATATTGTCTTCTTCAGGGCTTTTGTTCATTTGTTGAATAGTTTTCTTCATCTCCTTTTCCCTTGGTAGGTCAATTTCTTCCAAGTCTTGAAAATTCTTCCCATTAATACAGTATGGCTATTAATTTATAGTACTGAAAATTTCAAACTTGTAAACATATTAGTACATCTAACCAAAGCCAAACGTCAATATGTCAAATAACAGTGTCAATTGTTAGAGGTTTAAACAAAAGTAGACCTACCGTTTCAGTACTGTAAATTAATAGCCATACTGTATTATCTTTCTTTGCTTCCTCTCCCTCATATAATACTCTGCTTTCTATTCCCTCGGTCTGTTCGTGTTTTCAATTTAGAAGTCATTAAAATATCTCTATCTTGCTATTTTTTTCTTCTCTGTAAAACACCACACCACATTGGTCATTTTACCTGATTTTGCCTTTTTAATTGTTTGGTAAAAATTTCCTACTTATATATATATTCAGAATTTTACAGCTCAAGCTGCATTCCTACACCTAACCGCCATCTGTTTCTGTCCTGTGCATCGTTTTCATCTAAATTCCAGTCTCTCATACTATTTCTTATGTTCTCGTTCCATGATCTTCTTGGACAACCTCTTTCTTCTGCCAGAAGGCGCCCACTGATATAGTGTCTTGGGCCACCTTCCATCACCCATACGTAGTACATGACCGAACCATTTCAGACCTCTTGATTTCAATTCTTGTAACTATATTGTCTTCTGCCTGCATACGTCTCCTAATTTCTTGATTTGTTATTCTTTCTAGTCTCGATACTCCAGCGCTACGCCTTAAATAGTCCATTTCCACAGAGTTCAGTTTTCTTTTTGTTTCTGCATTCAAAGTCCAAACTTCACAACCTTAATGGTGTAATTGTCATCCATCAGGATCTAGTATCTAGCGTCAGTTAATTACTAAATATTTCGTTTTGTCAAAGTTGACGGACATTCCCCATTCATTATAACTTTGATTAAGTCGTCGTAACATAAATTCCAGATCATACGAGTCCTGGGCAATGACCACCTGGTCATCCGCGAAACTAATAGTAAATAAATAGTCTTCTCCAATAGTTATGCCCATTCCTCCCACTCTTCTTTTCCACTCCTTTAACACAGCTTCTAAATATAAATTAAATAGGAGTGGGGACAAACTACATCCCTGTCTAAGACCTTTGGATGGATGAATTACTCTTGACAATTTACTTCCCGCTTTCACATATGCTTCGTTGTCGTGGTACAGTTCTTTAATATTTATCTACTTTGCGTTCGTACTGAGGCTATTACGATACGCGTTTGCGTATCGTAATAGACACAAAGCGATGCTATAATAAAAATACTAAAAAATTTAATTTTTTTGCTTCAAAAAATGGCAAAGTAGATAAAATACTGTATGATACCTCGTTTATAAGGCATTTTGTAGCACTTACTCCTTTAGGGCACTCCTCGCTTCGCTCGTCGTACCCTAAATCCGTGCGTGCTACAAAATGCTTCTTATAAAATTCATATCATAATATACTATAATCCACACCTGGTTTATTCCAAAGTCTTGGAGTACATCAAACAGTTTTTTTCTGAGAATCGAATTGTACGCCTTTTCTAGGTTGATGAATGCTAGATGTGTTTTCTCTCCTCGACTTATCCTTTTTTCGATTAGCTGGCATATTATAAACAGATTGTCTATACATGATCGGTCATGGATAAATCCACTTTGATCTTCGCTTATCCTATGTCTAGTAATGTTTTCTACTTGTTCTTTCACAATTTTGCCAAAGAGTCTGCACATAGTACAATTAATACTAAGGCCTCTATAATTTTTTGGATCGTTTCTTTTACCTTTCTTATAAAGTGAGATGATGTAGGAGATCTTCCATTATTTGGGGATTTGACATGTTTCTATGCACATATTTACAAGTCTTGTAATACATAGCAGCAATTTGTTACCTCCATTTTTAATTAACTCTGATGTGATTCCTCCAGGACCAGATGATCGTCCATTTTTCATTGACTTAATTGCTTTGTTGACTTCTTCAACGGTTACTGCAACTGGTAACTCATTAATTTGATTTTGGCTGCTTTGGATCACATTCTCATATTGTGGTCTCTTCTCTTGTAATAAGGCTTCATAGTGTTGAATCCATTCTTGCATAGGAATTAGATTTAGTGTACTTTCCTTTCTATTAGATTTAAGGGATTTTAAACACCGCCATACTCCAGTAGATTGTGACCCACCTAGTTGGCTCTCGATCTCCATACATTTTCATTCCCACATGAGGTTCTTTTTTTTCCTAACTTTTCCTTTGACTTGTCTTTGTAGTTGTTTATAATTATCGAAGTTTTCTTGTGAACTATGTGCTACCCAACAATTGTATGCGTGTTTGTTTTTCGCTATTAGCTCTTTTGTTTCTTCACTTATCCACCACTTACTTTTCGACTTAAGTTGTTCACCTAATGCTTTTTTCGCAGCTTGATGTAGAGCTTTAACTATAAACTTCTGTTTTATTACTTAGTTGTACATTTAACCGTCTTTCAAACAAATCCCTTATACTTTGTTGTTGTAGTAGACGTAAGTTATAATGTGTCTCTGATTTTATTTCTGTTTCTTCTTGTTCTGCCTGTTTCATTTTATGAATATAAGGAAATATAATCTGTGAGACTATTAAATGATGATCTGATCCACAACTTGCTTCACGTTTCACTTTAACGTCTGTAATTTTGCACAAAGGATTTTACTTGGGTTATACATAAGTCAATTATGGATTTTTGATTAAGAGAAGGTCGTGTCCAGGTATACTGATGAATTTTTTTATGTGCGAAAAATGTATTCCACACCTTTAGCTGATATTGTTTACATATATTAATTAGTCTTTCACCATTATCATTGTCAGAGGAATCCCCATATGGTCCTACCACTTCATCATTAGCACGGACTCCGACTTTCGAGTTCAAGTCACCTGCTAATAACAGTTGTTGTGATGTTTTTATATTGTCGAGTTGTTGGCTGAGAGTAGTAAAGAAATCTTCTTTTTCCACTGCTAAAGCATCGTCAGTACAATGGTAGTACTACTATTTCTCTTTCATATATTTTAAGAACCACTTTAACAAGCCTATCATTAATATATTAAATGTCTTTTATATTTTTGGCAATTTTGTTTTTAACAAGCATGGCAACAGCGGCACTTACTCTTTGTAATTTCCTACTTCTTTATTACTAAAAATCTCTTCTATCTTCTTGATTTTCTCCTCGTTTTCTTTCTTCTACAAGTGCTTGTTGCAGTTTTTCTTGCTTCTTTATATTTTCTTCATTATTTGTTGTCAGTTCAACTTTGGCTATTTTCCTATTGTCCACTACAGCTTGTCAAACCAACATTTTTCTTTGTCACTGCTTTTTGGTATTGCTTCCTCAACTGTTTTTTTTATTGAGGTCTCAATTCTTTTCCATTTTTCTGCATTACCGGTTTTTCTGGTATCATTTAAGTGTCTTTGTATGCTGAGTTGATAATGTTCTTGTATTTATTGTTTCTGTAGATTACTCAGGTTATGTTTGGTGGTTCTTGGGGTCTTTCTGGTTTCCCAATTTTAAATCTTGCTTCATTTTTACTTTTGACTAAGTAATGGTTAGTCTGTATCTGCCCCTCGACACCGTTGAATATCTGTGATATGGTTAGCACATTGTGTTTCTATTATTGCATGATCTATCTGGTTAACTGTTTTGTTTGGTGTTCTCCAAGTAATCTTTTTTCGTAAATTATGTGCTCCTCACTACCATATTTTTTCCTAAAACTTGATTAATCTACATCCATTATTGTAGGAATAATGTAATAGTAAAGACTTTAGAAATGAGATGTCCACTTTTTCGTTCTTAAGAAAACCACTTGTGGCTAATACCAAACAAATAAATTTTTCACTATTTTCAACAATTAAAGCCCAATTTAAACAGCACCAAACAGATTTTAAAACTAAAGATTTGGTCTTTAAAATTAATATATTTACAAGTAGAAAACCTGGAAAGAGAAAAAGCAAATTTAGTTTTGAAGTACAAATGTACGGAACTTTTTGTCACAAAGAGGATCAAGTAATTTTTGAAACTTGAAATAGCCTTGCAAAGTGTTTTAGCCATCTCAATGGCATTTGAAATTGCAACGATTTTTGGGTTCACTTATTGTTAGAAAATGTTTTCAAATATGAATATAATCAAAAGCACGCTTAGAAGTCAACTTAACAACGTAATCCTCCAAACCTGCTTGAAAGTGAAGACTTATAAATACTCCCCAAACTTGGAATAATTGTGTGGAGAATGTAATGTGAGAAGTCACATTAATTTTCTAGTTCTTTTTTTGCAAAAAAATATACTTTTTGTTTTTATTTCTCGATTAACTTTTACACATCATTGTTTTGCGGTATAGTTCATCAATACATTCATCATGCAGACAGAAAGGTTTCTCAATTTTCTCTTCCCTTCTCCACTCACTGCTGGTTTTCAGAGAATTTTGGTTAACATTTAGGATGAAATGGCTTTTTGCTCAAAAAGGTTGCTGACCCTGGTATATGATCCGAATCAAACTCATATTTGTTCAATACTGAAGTGTGTGGTATGATTTGTCTGCTGCTTGTTAATATAAAAACAATATTGTTGCTGTGGATGTCATCTTTTGGTGCTATCCATGCCCATCCGGTTCCTTCTCTTCTTTTGTACAAAATATTTGTTATTAGTCTTATGGTTGATAGTAAAGTTTATTAATCTTTCTTCAAGCCTGGTCCTGTACCCATGTTTAGATCATATACATTGAAAGACAAAAAAGTAGGACAGTTAGGTTTTTAAGTTATCTTAGAAATAAACAGATAATGTGCCTTGAAATGCTTATTCGCTACTCTAATTTAACATAATACACTAGTTTCATTTTGATATTTAATTCGAAATTCCTTTAAATCCGTCTAGTCAACGTATGTGCATATTTTGTTAAGTTATTGTTTTTGTTGTATCTGTGAGTTTATGTCAAATGCATGAATATTAATCTTCTACCACGGTAACAGATCCGGCTAGTGTTCATTTTGGAGTAGTTGTTCAATTTAACACATTTATTGATACTTGTTGATTAACACCTTGAATTTGTTTAAAATTAATAATTTACACAGTTTCAAAATTATGAAAATGTTAAGTGTCCTACTTTTTTGTCTTTCAGTGTATTTCCTTTGTCTGGTTCTGCCTTATTTTCCCATTATATATTTATTCTATTAAAAATGTTTCAGGTGTTTTATATCATCGTTGGAGGCAATCTCAAAAAGCAATAGAAATGTACAGGAAGTCCCTGCAAATAGATCCTCATATGAAAACGGCAGAAAGCAACCTTAGAAAACTAATGAATTTAGTGACGTAAGAGCAAGAAAAAACTGTTGTATCATTCGGTTATTTATTTATTGTGATTTCTATACAAATATATTGACATTTTTTTAAGTGGTCGTATGATATTTAAATATTATGACTAGGTGCGAATTTGTTTCCTAGAGATAACATTATCATAATAGTTAGCTGCCATAATCCTTACAACTTAATACCACTATATTGAGCAGCTTTATTGAAATCAGCGGGTATTTTTGTTTGTTTTGATGTTAACCGAAAGTTATTATACTTGATGAAGGATTTGCAAACACCGAGACTCAATGATAGAACTTATTACACTAGTAATATAAAACTTAGTACAGAATTTTAACGAAAGTAGAATTATTGGCTTCAAAATCTCTTGAAACAAATTGTGCTTTTTGTCGCTCATTAATTTTACTTTTGCTTTGAGATTCAATACATTATTTGTTACTACACAGATTAACATTAAGTAATAAATAATAATAATAAATATCACAAATATCGTTGCCTAAAAGCAAAGGCCAATTTAATACAACAAGAGAAGTAATACTGAAATCCGTAATCGTTTAAAATGCAATTAACACTAATTATAACTTGTGAACTGTATAATAATAACACTTTCGAAGTCAATAATTTAAAAAATATTTGCAAAACATTACAGTTGCATTATAGTTGCAATTAGCAAGTTTTGTGCTTTCATACAAATTTATAACTCGCATTATTTTGCAATGATACGTATTAATAAAAACACAGCTTTAATACAACCAATAGTCCAGCTATACACGTCATCTTTGGGTGAATAATAAATATGGCTATTCTATTCGTTGGGGAACTATTGTGCCAGTTGGATTAGCGCAATATACCAAGCTGATTTCTATCCTACTGAACGTTTTGAATATGGGGGGTATTTCAAAAGTTATTTGACAAACAGGTAAACATTGTGACTAACTGTAATTTATATTGCGGTTAATTATTATTTTAATTTGAATTTATTTGTTAACACTGGGCATGACTCGTGACTCGTGACTCTTGCATCAAGAAGCTCCTGGCCCACCAACATATGGTTTTATTTTCAATTACGATATATTTTATCTTAAAAATTGAACGTTAATTACAGAATGTGATGAAAATAACTAACATGTTTGTCTTTTAAAGCTAAACACATAAAATAAAACGCCACAAAATCAGCATATTTATACTTTAATGGCTATTGACGTATTTTGTGCTGGCGTAAACAAGGAGCTTTTAGCTAGTAGCCTCATTTCAAATGGTCAATTTAATACTGATATTAAATTTATATTTTCTACCTAGCAGTTTTTCTACTGTATTGAAATTTGGATCGATACAAAAACTGTCAGAAAAACAACTTGGGTTTAAAACAATCCATTGGAGATATATTAACAGTAGGAATAACTAACAAGACACTTTTTAATATAGAAAAAATTTGACTGCAAAATATGCTGCCCGTCATTGAGGAGTTTGAGATGTAGCAGGTCAGAGTTATTAATAGTCGAAGCGTCTGACACGATACAAACTTAATTTTTGGCTACTACCACAAGCAACTGAGTGAGATTTTGATTAGACCTAATGACATATTCAACATTTTCTAGAATCTTATTTGTGCGTATTATTATTTATTGGCTATTAATATATAATATTGGAATAATTACTTATTCTGTGAATTTATATTCCATCTAAATTAATTTGAACAAAATGTATCTTATCGAAAACCAATAGTCAACTAATCTTTCAGCACAATAAACTAGTTACAAATGTTCTATTATAATGACGTGAAATAATATTAATCCGTAATTTAGTCTATGTATCGATCTTCCTTTATCTGTTGTTTGAGATGTTGCTGAAAATTCAGTGGGTTACCGAAGGTAGTCTGAAGTACATATTAAAGTAGCTTATGCATTTTTAGGTGTCTTACATGTTGGACGTGGCGGCTATCTTGAATTTTTTAAATATTAATAACAACACTACGACTTGTAAAAGCATTTTTCTTCACCAATTTCATACACTTGCTAAGTTTTCTAAGTAGGTATATAAACAACTGCGTTTACTATGTTATTTTAAACTGATTCATCTGTTAGTTAAATTTTTGCGATTGTCAAATAACTTTTGAATATAATTTGGCATTGAACATGGTTTATAAGAATATTAATCACTTTAATATATTTAACTATGTTACTATAAGCAAAATAATTCTCATAGTGGTAAAATTTATATCATCTCTCCAAGAATGAAACCTTGTTTGTAGCTGTACTGGAAAACATGATTCATAAAACATTAAAAATCTCACACTCACTTCTACTTTGACACCGTTATGAATAAATTAGATTTGCTAACATTTGAATTCACCCTATTCACTGTCTGTAGCAAACAAAGAAAATATGTATATTATTTTGATTATAGTTGAAGAGTATGAAACGAAATATTTAATTTTTCAAACAATTTCTGGTAGCGTTTAAGATTTTTTTTAGAATGTGAATTTACTTTACATATTTGTATTATTGTAAAGTTGGCAATATAATTGTTTGATAAAACTGCAAAAAAAAGGATAAAATGGTACAACTTTACAGAGAGGAAATTAACAAGAAACACCAAAAGGATCCAAATGAAAAGGTGGTACTTTTGCTGATCAAAGTTCCGAAAGTCGAGATTTTGAAAGCGCTCAAAGATCACAAGTGTGCTACATTACCCAAATCTACGGGGATGAGCATTATAGAACAACATGCAGTTCTTAAGCGCAACACTTTGAGTTCCATACCATCTGCGCTTGGTTAAAATTTAGAAATGGAGGACGACGAGGACGATCCTCTCAAAAACAAATATCTTGCTGATTTGAAATACTACATTTACAGCTGGTAAATCGATTTTTAAACATGTTCTACAGACCCTAGCTAAATTGGACTGTGCCAGCATCAAACCAGCGGAACTAAAATGCTTTTCAAACGTCGCCAATAGAATTACTAATCATGAAAAACTTACACACCGATTTCTACAGCTGTTGATAACATATAGCTAATCCATTTCTATTTGATAATTTTTTTAGTTAAGTCTACTACCAAGTTGACAAAGCAGTCTATTGTTTGTCTAATTCTACAAAACCGTTAATGCGATTTTATTATTGTACATTGGTGGTGTTTACTTTCACCTTTCAAATTGTTTTTGTTGAAAAATAGGGAGTATTTCTAGGCCATTACCTTTTGCTTGTTTAAATCTAGGCTAGAAAAATAAAGATTCTTCTAAATTAAAGCTTTGCATACATTCGAGCACTAAATTGAACATAACAGGAAGGTGAAAACATACGGATGCTCGTCATAAATTAACTACTTAAACATCTAAAACGACGCTTTAAAAATACTGCAGTTTTTTTAATATTCAGGTTGAAACGCGAATTTGGGTAGACTTGCTTAAAAAACATGGCGAAAACTGCGAATCTGGCCGATTAAATGTAGAAAAAGCAACCATGCTTCTTAAACACTAGTAATTGATCGCGAATCACAAATGGATCGGTTCATTTCATTTAAGACCACATACCGGTCGTACTCAAGCCATACCTATTAATTACACGACGGAAAATAACTATTCCCAACCTCAAAGTAACTAAATGAACTCATTCGCAAATACAAAGCAGATCAACGACATAACAACTAAAGTAACTAAAATTAATAACACTTCCTTATCACAATCTACGTGTTCAGCTTCTTGTTCCGCTGGACTCTCCTTTGCTATCCTTGGAAGTGCCTTGCGCTGGTTCCGATGTGGTCAGCGACTGTAGACGGGATGGCAAGTCTGAGCTTGTGACTAGAGCATGTTCACCTAAAATATCTGGCAAGGCATTGCGGCGTCCGGTACGGCCAGAGGACAGAAATTCTTCGGTATGCAGCGCACACTCGGGTGTCACTGCAGGCGTATTTGCACTGTTGCTTGGTCCCGCCGTCTGCTGAGCCTCCATGACCGCTAGCATTTTTAGTACTAGAAGATAAGGAAACTAGGTTTACTTGAGAACTACTGAAAGCGGTCTGCAGCAAAGTTAAGTGGGCTCTGCAATTAATAACATTTGAAAAAATTGGTCCTCTTTGATTTTAATGTACCTAAAGTTGGAAGTAATTTTAAAAAATCACCAACATTGCGTTCCTCTCATAAACAGGTGTTAGGTGGCGCCTAGTTTTGTAAAATTTACTTCGGACTTGAACTGCATTAACTCCTAACCAAAAAGATCATTCGTAACATTTCAGTTTCAAGGATATTTAATTTCAACACATCCAAGGTCTATAGATTAATATTTCTTTGAACAGCAGGTCACCCCAATTTCAAAAGTGATAAACATCTGTGACATGGAAACTGCTTTTTGTGGAAAAACGTCCAGTGAGACATACAGTAGGTGAGTACATCTACTCTACCTGTTGTGGTACCTCAATTACAAGAGGTCACACACAACTAACTGCGTTTCCGCCATAAATGAAAGTAATTTTTGTAAGAAGACTAGTCGGAGGACTGAGTCACACAATTCCTTCCGTGGGTATAGATGAAGTTATTTATTGTTACTATAACCCCATCCTCAACGGGAGAAAACTCAATCCCCAAAAGTGATGGTCACCTCTCACCGACCCTCTTGAGAGTCCACCCTCTTGAGAGTCCAGGGATAAGATGGTCGTGTGAGAGGTGACCATCACTTTTGGGGATTGTGTTTTTCTCCCCTTGAGGATAGGGTTATAGTAACAATAAATAACTTCACCTATACCCACGGAAGGAATTGTGTGACTCAATCCTCTGACTAGTCTCCTTACAAAAATTATTTTCATTTATGGCGGAGATGCAGGTAGTTGTGTGTGACCTCGTGTAATTGAGGTACCACAACAGGTAGAGTAGATGTACTCACCTACTGTATTGTCTCAGTGGACGTTACACATCAATGTACGTCAGCTGACGCAAAGTTGATAAAGAATGTAAGTTGACAGTCAAAAGTCTTGTCTCCACATCCTTGCACAAATAGGAGCATGTCGGTACCCTGACGAGTCTGAACATTAAGAGATCGCAACCAACAACAGAACCAGAGGTTTTGTCCCTGGACTCCCAAGAGGGTGGCGTGAGAGGTGACAATCACTTTTGGGGATTGAGTTTTTCTCCCCTTGAGGATGGGGTTATAGTAACAATAAATAACTTCACCTATACCGACGGAGAGGAATTGTGTGACTCAGTCCCTCTGACTAGCTTCTTACAAAAATTACTTTTTATTAGTCTTTTTGTTGAGTTAGAGTTAGTTTGTTTTTTCTCGTTCTGTATCAAAATTAAAGCCTAAGAATAAATAATATAATTTCGTGTGTTGTCACTTTACAGTGTACTAAACTTTAGTGAAGAATTTTTAGTGTAAAAATAACTTTTAAATTTATTGTTGCTTGTTTGGCAATATACGTAGTTCTAGTTACATTTATATTTGCGTGCGGTGGTAGGGCAGATTTATTAAGTTAATTTTAAATCTGTCAAAAGTGAGAGTTTTATTTATTATTCTTCATACTATTATAATGTAATCTATTATAAAAAAAATGTGAGACAGTTTCAAACTGCATTAACTTTTCTCTATAGTTTGTCACAGTAGCCTGCAAAAAGGAGGTCGTCTCATAAGCCGCCATTTTTAGGCCCACAAAATGTTGGTAGTATGTTTTCCACCATATATTATTTAGGAACATTTTGCAGTTGACAATAAAAGCCCAGAGAGTTGCATATACTAGTGTCAGTTTGACAATTAACCTAATTAATAATGTTATAATACAAGTATAAACAAATTGGAGCCAACGTATATTATGGCACCGTTTGTGACACGGGAAGCAAAAAATTGAGGAATTTAGGAATATAACGGCTTCTGCAATTGAGAATTCAGAATTGCTTTTTCAAATTTCCCACCGCATCCGCCATTTTCAGGCCCAATACAGAGTGGAAGCGTATGCCACGACCTCCTTTTCCCAAGGAGATTGACGAATCTTGCTCTCATATGACCTATAGTCTGTCTGATTTTCACATGATTCAGGCTGTGAGAATGCTTTTTTTTAACAGTGTACAAATTTAGTTACCAAAAAATTTGAGGTAAAATTTTTTTGTCGCTTCATAATTTGACACTGTTGTAGTTACATCATTAACTTGAATACAAAATGCCAAAAAAAAGCATTAATGGAAATGAGACAAGCAATTAACTAATTTGGAATATAGTTTTATTAGATTAGTCTGTTTACAATTCATTTATTTACTTAGGCAGCTTAGGTTAACTGATTCATATTTGTTTCTTAGTATATTTGTAAATAGTACTTTGTGTGATGCATAATAATAATTTACGCATAGCTCATTTAAATATCTGTTCATTAACTGCGCATTTTGCAGATTTTAAAGATTTTGTATTATCCAATAATTATGATGTCATTGCACTATCTGAAACGTGGTTAACTGCGGAAGTAAGCAATCATTTTATTGGTATTGATAATTATAGGTTTTATCGGTTGGATCGTCTTACAAGAGGAGGAGGGGGTAGGACTGTATGTAAAAAACACACTCAAATTGTGTTCGAGTAGTTCAATCAGACACTACTATTGAGCAATTGTGGATTAAATTTTCTGTTGAAAAAGTCTCTTATTGCATTGGTGTGATATATAGACCTCCTACATTTGACTTTAATGTATTCGAAAATTGTTTAGAAGCGGTCTTGTCCAGTGCTGTACTGAATCACGATTTTGTAATTTGCCTTGGAGATTTTAACGTTAATTTATTTCATACTGAAAGTTTATTAACAAAACGATTACTGTCATTATGCGAATCTTTAAATTTAAAACAAGTTATTAATTCTCCTACTCATATCACTAAAACCAGCGTATCTTTAATTGATTTAATTTTCGTCACTGACAAATTAGCTATAGAAAGTACCGGTACAAATACAATTAACAATGTAAAGGGCCATGAACTTATTTTCTGTTCTATTACAACTAATAAGCGCGTTAGTCTCGAAAAGTCTTTCTCGTTTAGAAATTTAAAAAATATTGATTATGAGAAATTTACTATTGACTTACAACAAACGCCGTTTTATCACGTTGTCGAATTGAATAATATCGATGAAAAAGTAGATTTTCTCAACAAGTGTATTTTGAATTTGTTTAATTGGCATGCGCCCATTCAAAATTGTAAATCACGGAAAAAGTATGCTCCGTGGCTTACAGATAACCTTAAATTACTTATGTCACTGCGTGATAAAGCTGCAGCCAAATACAAGAAAACAGGATTGGCGAAGCATTGGGATTATTACAAAAGCTTAAGAAATTTGACCAATAAGACAATTCATTTAGAAAAAAAAGCGTATTTAGAATTTAAAATTAGAAATGCCAGTAATAACAAGCTCGTATGGCAAGAACTTAAAAATCTTAATGTCCGTAGTAATGAAAAATCCCATTCTCTACCAGATCACCTTAAAGACGTTAACAAAATTAATCGTTATTTAATTAGCTCTACATCCCTCATTAACACTGCCAAGGACAATTTAATTAATTTCTACAATAACAACTACAAAATCGTATTTCATAAATAAGTTTAAATTTAAAGAAGTAACTGACGAAATAATTCTTAATTACATTAACAGCACTAAAACTAAAGCTAGTGGCCTTGATAACATTTCCATTGACATGTTAAAACTTTGTTGTCCCTATGTGTTACCGGCTATTACTCATATTATAAATTATTGCTTTAACACCGGAGTATACCCAAAAAATTTGGAAACAAGCTAAAAATTATCCCTTTGCCTAAACAGTGCCAACCATGCGATTTTAAAGACCTGAGACCAATCAGTATTTTATCAGTTATTTCAAAGATTATGGAAAAAAATCATTGCCTCTCAACTGTCTAAACACATTGACGAATATAATATTCTCCCCGTGTGTCAATCTGGGTTCAGGTCTGATCACAGTTGTGCAACTGCTTTGATTAACGTGGTGGATGACATTGTGACGGCAATCGACCAGGGCAAACTTACTGTATTAATATTATTAGATTTCAGTAAGGCATTTGATACGATCGATCATGCTGTTTTGGAATCCATTTTTTCATTTTATTGGACTTGATTTATCGGCTGTAAGTGTATTTCGATCGTATTTGAGGGAACGCACACAGAGAGTATTGATTGATGATCAATTATCTGATGCACTTAACATAAATTCGGGGGTTCCACAGGGCTCTATACTGGGGCCACTGCTTTTTTACTATATACACGTGCTATTTAATAGAAAGTTCGCTTAAATACTGTCGGGTGCAGTTATATGCAGATGATATTCAAATATATTTATCGTTTCCTCCAGAATGTTTGCCAACTGCGGTGTATCAAATCAATGAAGATATACAGTCCCTTGTTCAAAAATGTCATGAACATAATTTATCTATTAATCCCAGCAAAACTAATGTAGTTCTTTTTGGTAGGCGAAAAGATCGGTGTTCTGCTCTTAATGATATAAAACTTTATATAAATAATACTCTCCTCCCTTTGAAAGACGAGGCTAAAAATCTCGGAGTTGTGGTTGACTACACTTTAAAATTTAAAACTCACATTAAGAAAGTCATTGGCAAAGCTTATGCTAGTCTTAAAATGATTTATTCAAATAGATACATACTGAACAAAAAACTTAAAATAATGCTGTGTGATTCGTTGGTACTTTCACAATTTAACTACGGTGATACGTTTATATATGCATTACATTGATTCCGTTGATCGTCGTAAAATACAAGTTGTCCAAAATAACTGTTTAAGATTAATATATGGTATTTCAAAGTACCAACATATCACACATACGTTAAAAGAAGCTAGTTGGTTGTCGATGCAGCAGCGAAGAGACTTTCATGCTGCAGTATTATACTATAAAATTTTATTTAGTTAAGAAGCCCACATATCTGTGTCGTAAAATCACCTACCGCACTGACATACATAATCTTAACTTACGTTTCAGAGGTGTATTAACTACGCCTTTACACTCTACAGCCATCTTTCAGCGAAGTTTTTCATACAACATTTGCATGTTCTTTAATAGGTTGCCGGTGGAATTTCTTAGATTGTCGTTGCCTAAATTCAAATTCTTATATAAAAGAAGGCTGTTGGAACAAGGTACCTAAAATTTTATTTATATTTTCTATAAATACTTGTATTGTCTGCAAGCTGATGTTATTAAGTTTATTTGGTATTCCATTTTACTGCATGCGTTGTAAATATACTACGATTATATATTTTTTTTTTTTGCCATGTTTTACTCATACTTAACGTATTTTCGTGTATATTTAATTTTATTATATTGTTGGTTAGAAACTACGGAATTTCTTTAATTTTATTTTGTCTATTATAATTGTATTGTCTGGGAGCTGATAGTATGTAAGTTTATTTTGAGCGCAATTTTATTGCTTTGGATTATGTATTACACATACACTGTAGCTACGCTTTGTCTAATTAATATTAACGGTTTTGTAATTAGTTTATCTTATTCTATCTATTCTAAAGAGTAGTATCTTTGCAAGTACTCCGTTTCAATTTCATACGGGGAAGTGGTAGAACAGTATCTTCTAAAGATACTGAACTTTCCCCTTTTTGTTCCGCTTATATTTATTCGTAATCTATGTTATTAAGTTTATATTAATTTTATACAGTGGAACAAATAAAATTATTATTATTATTAATTAATCGATGCCTTCAAAGTTAAATGAAAAAAATTGACAAAACTTAAATGACGGGGAAATGTTAAGTTCGGTTTTGTAACTAAATTTGTACACTGTTAAAAGAAGCATTCTCACAGTCTGCGCTAAATCATGTGAAAATCAGACAGGCTATATATTCACCCTAGTTAGTTACTAAATTTCTGATATACTGTAAAAACAAGATAATTTTAAGAGTTTGCATAACACTATCATCGTTTTGAATAGGTTTTGTGAACAGCTATACTTCGTTTAACAAACCGATATAAAATTTAAATTAATGGGAGGGGCCTAGATTGTAGAAAACCTATTTTACACGTTTTTTACACATTTTAAACTAAGGAATTCAAAAACTGTTTAATGTCAAATATAACTGAGCTGTGTAAAACCGGCTTACCAATAGCAATACTCTATTCAATTTTAGTGCTCATTTTTGGGAGGGGCTTCAAGTCTATCTGTTGGTTAAATGTGGTATAATATCAATTCAGATTCTACAAACTTCTCGTTGTGTGCAAACAATAAGGTTTTCGAAAACAGAGGTCGTGCATAGACCAAATCTATAGCCTCCAGAATATAACTGAACAATCAATTGAGTAGTAATCATCATTGTACCTTCTATTTATCGATTTTGAGAAAGTCTTGGATGCTATTAATAGAGAATACATTTGGCTAAAGCTACGCAAAATAGATTTACCCCAGAAAATAGTTAATTTAGTGAAAGAGGGTTATAATCACACCAAATGCAGAGTATTACATAAAGGAGTCATGTCTGAAGCTTTTGAATCCATATATGGAGTCGGACAAGGATGTTTATTGTCAAAGTATTACAGAACACGTTGAAGAACAGTAACAGAGGAGTTAGATGGAGCTTCACAGAATCCTAGAAGACCTTGACTGTGTTGAAGATATATGCTTGCTTTCGCACACGTACAGCAACATGTAAGATGAAGTGAACAACCTTAAAGAAGAAGCGATGAAAGTTGGGGTGACAATTAACTAACAAAAAACCGAAAAAATACCTATCAATGTACGATTCAATAACCTAAGAACAGCTTTGTTTACGTGGGCAGTAACGTAGATATAAGCGGTGGTATAACTAACTGGCGTTAAAATGCATATTCAAAGAGCCAAGGGCACTTTTTTCAAAATTAAGAAATATATGGAGACGCAATAAAATAAACCACAGAACAAAAATTACCATATTTAACGTTAAAGCCAGTGCTGTTATATGGCTGCGAAATCTGGTTGATAACGAAATAAATAAGAAGAAAACTACAAAGCTTGGTAAACCGTTGTTTAAGACATAATGAAGATCTGGTTGCCAAATATTAGATCAAATAAAAGGCTTTGGAGGACAGCAGGCTAGATCCAAATAGGAAAAAGAGATAAATTTGCAATTTAAAAAAAAAATTTGTAAATTGGGATTCCAATTCCGCAATTGTAGCAAATATTTCGAACCCAGTTTTTTCATCCGCCATTTGAATAACTGAGCTACGATCATGCTCGAATTGTTCGAATTTCTGCTGCGTTATAAAGATAGGTACCATACTATTCCGTCCCATTTGTGCTGTTTACCTCCGGTTTTCCTGTATCTGTTAGATCTGATTTTCGCCAATGATAAAGCCTGAGCTATATGCAGATTATTGCTTTTAACTATTTCAGTTAAAGCAAAAATAAACAAAACATTTTTTTTAAGGTGCTCACCCTGTGTATATTTGTCCGAAATTTTCTTGGTTTCACGCCAAATAGATATATAATCTGCATGCAAAATATTGTCTTTCTCCAACGAATAGTTTCTGAGTTCTACCCGCCAACAGCAGATAGACGGAATTGAGAAAAACTGTTTTTTGTCAGGTTTTCTCAATTCCATCTGTCTTGTTTGTTGGTAGTATAACTCAAAAACTATTTGTTGGTGGAAGACGATATTTTTGCATGCAAATTATGTCTACCTGGCATGACACCCCGAGAAAATTTCGGAGAAATATATACAGAGCACCTTGAAAAAAATAAAATGTTGTTTATTTTTGCTTTAAATGAGAAATAGATAAAAAAATGACACCTAACAAATACAGGAAAACTGGGGATAAACATCACAAATTGTACAGAATAGTATGGTATTTTTTATAACAAAGCAAAAACTCGTCCAATTTGAGTACACCCGTGGATCATTTATTCTAGCGGCCACAAGTGGCGGACTAGAAACTGGACTCAAAATATTCTCCTGGGAGCACGGAGTTCAAAATCCAGCGGAATACATTTTTTAACTTGCAAATTGATCTAATTTATGCGAAGGAAGTTCCGTGTACACCCTTTTACAGATTTTTTTTATTATACATTGAATGATGTTTGTATAATAGTTATACAGCTATAGTTCAATATTCCTTTGCTGAAGATGAGTTAGTATTCACATACAACTCGTAAACAGTTGGGCAGAGGCAATCACAGAAACATAACGTAAACAAATGTAATGAGAATAACCACCAAACTTGAAGAACAGGTAATTAATGAAGAAGAAATCACATACAATGGAGAAATAATAGAGGACCATGATACCACTGAATGTGGTAAAACTGTGTTGGAGGTTTCCACTATAGGAAGAAATGATACACAGATTTGCTGGTGGTTATATAAAAACAATTATGAAGGGAAACAACATTGGTAAAACTACAAATATACAATGCGATGGAGGCACTTATGCTACATGGAGGTGAACCATGGGTAATATTAATATCTACAAATTAATCAGAAAGTGGATTAACAGTAGTTGAAATAAATGTTCTTATGAAGACAACTACACCTTTTTCAATTGTAATTCAGAAAACGTCAAATGTAATTCAGATTAGCAATTGTAATTCAGACTAGTAAATTGTAATTCAAACTAGTAAATTGTATTTCAGAAAGTGTAAATAGTAATTCAGATTAATATACTGTAATTCAGATTAGCAAATTGTAATTCAGAAAGTTTAACTTGTAATTCAGATTAATAAAGTGTAATTCAGAAAGCGTCAAATTTAATTCAGATTAGTAAATTGTAATTCAGAAAGTGTCAAATGTAATTCAGATTAGCAAATTGTAATTCAGACTAGTAAATTGTAATTCAGACTAGTAAATTGTAATTCATATTAATAAATTATAATTCAGAAAGCGTCGAATGTAATTCAGATTAGCAAATTATAATTCAGACTAGTAAATTGTAATTCAGAAAGTGTAACTTGTAAGTCAGATTAGTAAATTGTCATTCAGAAAGCGTAACTTGTAATTCAGATTAATAAATTGTAATTCAGACTAGTAAATTGTAATTCAGAAAGTGTAACTTGTAATTCAGATTAATATATTGTAATTAAGAAAGCGTCAAATATAATTCAGATTAGCAAATTGTAATTAAGACTAGTAAATTGTAATTCAGAAAGTGTAAATAGTAATTCAGATTAATAAATTTCAGAAAGCGTCAAATGTAATTCAGATTAGCAAATTGTAATTCAGAATAGTAAATTGTAATTCAAAAAGTGTAAATTGTAATTCAGAAGGTAACTATTATTTGTAATTCAGAAAGCAACAATTGTAATTCAGAAGCGAAGAGACAATTTTTATGGAGAATTACTTTGTAGATACATAAATACTGGATGTGTGTAAAGTTTGCAACAAATTTGATATTTATTGTACTGTTGATTTGTAAAAAATCTTCGAACAGGTCTATTTTAATTTTTGTTTGTTATCTTGTGGTTGAAAATAAATTAACTTTGAAATTGTTCATCATCGAATTCACGTCATTGTTATATGCTGGCTAAGAACCTTTCATATCCGACGATTTTTTAACAATAAATATTGTTATGATACAAATAGGGTAGTTGTTAAATAATAATAAAAATATGATAAATTTGGAAGATTAATACAATCAAATTTTGAGGGGTTTTAAATAAGATTAGGTGTTAAATTTAAAATGAACGATGAATATTAAAATTGAGACAATTAGTAATGTAATTTGATAATTAAATAGAAATTGAGTAATTAATTTTGATGGGTGAGTTCAACCATGATAAAAGTGTAAACCAAGGTAATATTTGACAAGTATGCTTGCTTTAATAATAAGGAATTGTAGCATGTAATAATTAGGACATTTTATATTTTTAAGAGGGCAGGAATAATTGTAACTACCAGAGATAAAAATTTGTTTAGACAGTCAGAATAACAAACTCATAAAAAATGTATACATATTTTTGAAAAACTCATTTTGATAATAAAAAGGTTGAAATTATGCCTTATTTTGTAGGATTGTTTGCTGAAATACAAATAATGGGGCTATTAACAAATCTACGTGGTGAAAAAATATGAAAATGTAATCCTTTATCTAATAGACGTGTCCATCCGGGACGCTGTTTCAGCAGCCAAACCGTAAGAGATAGAGAAAAAAGTTAGTCTCACTGGACTGCTAGTATTGAATTAATAAAATCATACAATCGGTAAAGAGATTGTGCAATACAGTTAATTAGATACAAATAACAAGAAGACGACAATATTTGAATGGATTTGGATTTATTGGTGCATGTAAGATATAATTGATATTCATTACTGAAGTTGGTGATTACTGATTACATAGAAGACAAGTCAATCATTTAGAAGGAAGTTGTTAGGAGTAGCTGCTTGATTTGGACAGTTTCTATGGGTGTTGCTGGATACAGAGTACTAGCTGAGGAATAAAGAAGATTAGCTTGGGATCATCTATAATACTGAAACTTACCAGGAATCTATTGGCGTGACGGTGACATTGATGAAAGGAGAAGGAACGGATTCTACGAACAGTTGGGGTTTTTGACAGGTTGGATGTGGTTTGAAGGATAGCGGAACATCATAGCCTTAACTATTAAGAGGTATAACCTGTAGGCGTTGCAGACTGTGAACATCAGGAGCTGTGGACATTGGGAGCTGTAGTATTTGAATATTTGCAGTGACAGCTTGAGAAGTGTTCAGGTTTGTTTTTAATTAGTCATATGAATGCATTTTGAATACCAGACAATAAAAGAAAGAGTGAAATAAACATAATACAGTACTTACTTTAGTGAATTGATTAATGGATATGTCAGTATAAAGGATATTTGTCAATTCTTGGTTTAATCAATTTTAGAAGTCAAACTGACAGCAATCATAAAAGCACAATAAAATTTAAATTTCAATTAATAGATAACTAGATTGGCAAACCCCCCTGAGAGTCTCAATTGTAATATTTAATTAAATTAAAAAGTAAAATTGATTTGAAAAGAAATAATAGGGCTAATACTAAATAAAAATGCATCTCAAGCATTGAGTCATAGCAATATTAAATTTATTGCAATTTTTTGTTTTACACTACTGTATGTATCTACATAGCAATTCTTCATAAAGGTCATCCCTTGGTTCCTGAATTACAATTGATGCTATCTGAATTACAAGTGATGCTTTCTGAATATCAATTGATGTTTTCTGAATTACAATTTATTAATCTGAATTACAAATTACACTTTCTGAATTACAATTGAAAAAGGTGTAGCATTACAAAATACCATAAACCGAGAAATATGAGTTTTTGTGACGAATTAGAATTAAAAGAAATAAGAAAAACTAGTATCAAACAACTAAAACGGTAAGTGAAAAATGAATAGAGGCAACTTGATGAAAAAGTAAGGGAAGCCGGTAATCTAAATGAACGAACAGTAAGAAAATCTAGAAAGAGGCTGAAGGATAGAAAGAGAATTAGGAAGTAAAAGAGAATGGAAATTGTAGTCGACAGGAAGAAATAAGTTCAGGCATAAGTTCTGATGCTGAAGGGTAGAAGAATGACGATAAACAAGAAGTAAAAACTACACTTAAATACAAAATACAATATAAAATTTAAATGACATTTCAATCTTTATCTGCTGTCTGTTCTATAAAAAAGCAAATACGTGGATTGCTATTCTCAAATATTTAAAAACCACAAGTTAATACAGGTTAGAACAAAACCAAAATCTGTGGTATATTTTTTAATGCAAGGCATATACTTATAGTTATAATTGACACAGATACATTTAACAAATGGCACTTCTAACGATCAAATTTCTGTGAGCAGTGCTACTATTGTTCATATAAGGAGTTTATGCACTATTGTACAATTTTTTTACAAACTTGATATTAGTAATTTGCTATTTTGGGGCTCAATGATGTTTGAACGTGAAAATGTGTTATTACTGAGTAAGGACCAAGACTCAGATATAACATTCAACATTTTCTTGATGATAGATTTCAGTCAGAATGACATAAGCAATAAAAATATGAAGAATTTCTATTAAAAAGCAATAATGTAATTGTAGTGGTGAATTTGATGTGGAGAAAAAGTCATGTAATAAATGGTCCACCTCTAAAATTTGTACAAAGTCAATTATTTACACATGCTGGTGTTGTTGAACATAGCCTGTTTTTGTTTATCTTCAATAAAGATATCACATGCATACAGTTTGCCCTGGGGATTTTTTCCCCGACGTCATGTGCATTCGGAGCAATGATGGAAATGACCTAAAATTATGCTTGCATCTGTTTCCCCTCATCAGTAGTAGAGAACATGGAAGTTGAAGTATTTTATGAAAAATATACGTGTTTTTAAAATATTATTTAGTGTAAGAGAAACAAAATTAATACGTTTGTCTTTTAATAGTGACGCACTCAACATTTATAGTGACTTAAGTTACGTACTACCTCATTTCATGACAGCAATTAATATTATATTAACATTTTTATGAAGGTTCAAAGAATAACGTACTATTTTAATCTTGCTTCATGCATATCTCGTGACGTCAGAGCAATGATTGTGTCAAAACAAACTGCACAGTTGCAAATACATTATATACAGGATTGAGATGCGTTTATTTTTGAGTAAAGCATTGATATTCAATTATTATTTAATTGCTATTATATAGTCAGCATATACGGAGTTATTCAGTTTTCAGACTTACTATTACGATTTCAAAAACAGTAAGAACAAACCAAGAAGAAAATAGAGATCCTCAGGGCACCACGACTTTTCCAAACATCCTTAGCATTTTCAGACGAAGTCAAATATTTGGCTGTTACATTTGACAAAAAGCTGAATTGGAAGAAACATACTCAGCCAAGGATTAAAAAAGCAAGTGTGGCCTTTTGCCTTTTTGGCAATGTCGCCGCGTGATAATCAGACTATAGAGGCCTTCATCAAAAGCTGTCTTGTGGTTGTACACTACCGTCATTAGACCAATACTTTACTGGCCCAGAAGCAGATAAGTTCTTACATCAATCGAATTCTCACACGTTCACCGATTAGTGTGCTATACTCTCCACTTGAACTGCCGTTTTCGAAGCTACGGTTATGAAACGATAAGACGCATTGGAAAGAGACATCAAAAAATCTTCAAAGAGGCTGTATATAAGATGCCTCTACTGTGAGCAGACATTGAGCAATGATGGCTATTGCAGCCCCATAGCTGGGGACGACAAGATGGTCAAAAGGTAAATTACGACTTGTAGTATGAATACTTTCTAGTGATTGCAGACTGAACAAACACGTACGAAATTATGGCAATGAACAAGTCTATAACCTGGATAGGCGACTCTGTTCTATACCATAATTAGCCGAGAAACCTACAATCGCCATTGAGCAATGATGGCTATTGCAGCCCCATCGCTAGGAACGACAAGATGGTCAAAAGGTAAATTACGACTTGTGGTATGAATACTTTCTAGTGATTGCAGACTGAACAAACACGTAGAAAATTATGGCAATGAACAAGTCTATAACCTGAACACGCAACTCGATTCTACACCGTAATTAGCCGAGAAACCTACAATCGCCATTGAGCAATGATGGCTATTGCAGCCCCATAGCTGGGGACGACAAGATGGTCAAAAGGTAAATTACGACTTGTGGTATGAATACTTTCTAGTGATTGCAGACTGAACAAACACGTAGAAAATTATGGCAATGAACAAGTCTATAACCTGAACACGCAACTCGATTCTACACCGTAATTAGCCGAGAAACCTACAATCGCCATTGAGCAATGATGGCTATTGCAGCCCCATAACTGGGGACGACAAGATGATCTAAAGGTAAATTACGACTTGTGGTATGAATACTTTCTAGTGATTGCAGACTGAACAAACACATAGAAAATTATGGCAATGAACAAGTCTATAACCTGAACACGCAACTCGATTCTACACCGTAATTAGCCGAGAAATCTACAATCGCCATTGAGCAATGATGGCTATTGCAGCCCCATAGCTGGGGACGACAAGATGGTGAAAAGGTAAATTACGACTTGTGGTATGAATACTTTCTAGTGATTGCAGACTTGCAACGAAAGCAGATTATGATATAAATATGCATGATTTTGTTATTGTGAAATACCCATTGAAGAAGAGAATTAAATATTATGTTGGGCAAGTTGATAAAATTGATATGGCAGAGCATGTCGTCAATTATCTAAAAAAGACTGATAATGATAAATTTTTCTTCCCAGAAAAAAGGGACGAAGATTTCATTACGAGAAATGATATTGTTATTAAACTTCCTATTCCTTTTATTTCTGGAGGGACCGAACGAGCTTTCAAGCTATGGTGTTTTAATTATGACTTTTCTCCTTATAATATAGAATAATGTTCCTATTTGTTTAAATTCGTTTCTTGTTTGTTCCTTTTATTTTATATCATTTGTTTTTTTTATATTTTAGTTACCAATGTTTAGCAATGACAGCAATGCTTTTGAATAAAATATGAATTTGTATCTTTTTTCTGGCTTATATTCATTTTATTTCAACTTAACCCCATTATTATCAGGTTGTCCCAGTATGCAATGGTCCTAGTCCCACTATGAAACAGGGATTGGTTGTATAGTGGGATTTGGGCGTATAGTGGGACACGACTATTCTAATCCGGCTTTTCACTTTTTTCATCGTTTCAATATTTTTTAATAATACTTTTACCTTTCCAATATAATGATTAGCTGAGAATCTGATTCAAGATTAAAATGAAGAATTTATCATTTGAAAAATATTGTCCCACTATACAACAGTCTCCCCTAATTAACTTTTTGAAACGTTCTTATTGTAGTGGTATGGTCTCCGCTAATTACTTTTGTTAAAACGCGGTAATCTTCAGGCAAAAATGTTGATAGGTGTCTGTTTTTTATTTTTAATATCAACTGAACCACCTTCCTTGTAATACTTTATAATATTCCGAATTGTTGATGGTTACAACTTTAATCCTGTTGCAATTTGATACCAGATTTACCGTTATATAATAAATTAACTATAGATTTTTTAAATCTGTAGATAAGGGCTTACATGAGCCATAATTGTGGCGAACTAAAGTTGTTATTTGCAATTGTTTTCACGTATTGTTTACATATGCTGGAGACAGCAATCTCTTCGAGACAATTGTATTTTTGTTGGTTTTTAACAGTTCATATTCGTACTAAATTAACATTCCCGTATAGAAGTTGTTCTCATAATCTAAGATGGATAAGACCAATTTATTTCTTAAATATTATTTAACATTACATTGGGCAACTTTGCCCTAATTTAAACGTCTTTGTATTCCTTACAATTTTTGAAATACCAATGGTGAGCCTCAAAATTTAATAACTTTATATAGGTATCTCAATAAAACTAAATAACAAAATTCTTAGGTAATTTTATATTCATCAAAAACAAGTTTTTGAAATGTACTGCATCTTCAGTTAACCATTAAAACATATGTAGAAATTAAATAAGATTTAGTGGTTATAGTACCACTTATATTTTCCGTACAGCACCTTAAGTAATAAAGGTGTTTCAAATGCTGTAAAAATCACCTTTATTCCTATCGTTCCACTCACAAGCATTCATGACTATAAAAAAAACCTGATTTCTAAAAAAAAAAAATCATTTTTGATAACATTTTGCTTCAAACTCCTAAAATAGATGTAATTTTTGATTTATTAGATATATAAAAAATTGAACTTACGACACATTCATAAGAACCTTTCCACTATTTTGAGGACAGCGCTAGGTAGGGAAAGAAGGGTTAGATATCGCATTTTTGTTTTCCATCTGTAGCTAATTCATTCTGTTCAGTAGAAATTTCAGCTGTATGTAACTAATAAAAAAGTAATACATTTTTACAATTGCAATTACGTTAACTTATAAATGAGCAGAACATATAAAGTGAAATATTTACGTTCTTAATCTGTCATGCGAGATTTATGGTGCTATTCTTTTCTGTCTTGGTGAAACAAAACATGTCCTTCATATTGCTGTTCTCTCGCGTTGTTGAACTGAAGCGAATTATTATCATCACTTTTAATGTGAATATGTAGTACGTCTAGTACTTTATGTTTTTTAGAGCTGCAACAGACTAAACTGATGTTCCAAATTACAACAACATCGTAATAGTGTTGCAGCACAAGTCATACTTGTTTTTGAAATCTTTAGGGAACTGGATACATCAGTCATTAAAAATAATGTAGCTTCACAAGTATTACATAACATTGGTAAAAAAACACATTAACCATTTTAGGATGCTTGTCAATATCATTATGATTGTTACATGAGGTAACGTCATACAGATTGGTGGCGGCAAGTACGAACATAGAGGCACGATGCAAGGCACACCATAATGCACCTTGATTTTTTTTAAATATAAAATACTTCTGTATAGTAAAAAACCAAGTAATTTTTGTAATTGTATGGAAAATAAAGTAGAGTAAGTAGATCAGTCACAAAACCAGTGCAAGGTAAGTCTCATATGCGAATAATATATTTGTAACAGTAAAAATAACGCAAATACTGTAATAATGTGACAGCTACTTGACAGTACAATACATCAAGATGCCCACCGTAAAAACCCAATTGTCATATACTATGTCCTATGTTCACACAAGCCACTACCAATCTGTATATCTCATATATAACCTGCTAATGCTGCCTTAGAAAAAATAATTTGAGGTTATCGTACTGGAGAGTTTGCACAAAGCCTATACGAATTTCTATTTTATATAAACATTGATCAACATTGCAAAAAAAAATCATAACTGGTAAAGTACACCGGAAAGAGATAATTTTAAAAGGATACTATAACAAGCTGTTTTTGTAAGTATCCAGTTTAATAATAACGAAATGAAACATTTACGCTACAAATTAATAAAATTACATCATTCTAGAATGGCCAAATGATAAAAATAAGTTATTTTATTTTTATATTTCATAGACTTTCCCATTGATATATATGTATATGTACAAGCCAGGACAATGCAGAAAGCGGGAGACTGTAGCGCCGGAAGTCAGCATCTTATTTGTACCATTGGACCACAATATTGTATGCGAGTAATATATTTGTAATCTAGAACAGGCATTAATATTAATTAACAACAGTTCTTGTTTCATTAGTTTAGTGTTAAATTTTACACATAACGTTCTCATTAGTGTACATTTCTGAGGGTGACCGAATTGCAGGGCCCACCCAAGTTAAATGTTACGAGTTAGAAAGCGGCAGGCAGGCATGCTAAGTGCTGTAAGCAATTCAAAAACTGCACAAATCGGTGATATTATTTTCGGTATCTTGCCATCACATCGTTAAGTCTACGGAAATGCCAACTGCCATACGTTAATACTGATATTAATACGTTACTTTAAAAGTGACTTCCTGCATGCCCCCTACCTTTTCTGCGCCTCAACTTTTGGGGCCTCTTATGCACTTTACGTGGGAGAGCTGGGGGGCTTAGCCTACAGAGCTCTTTTTTGGGCATTGTGGGGTGAATAATCTGTTTAAACGGTTAGCAACCTACCATGTGCATTCGTTTGCGACACTGTGTTTTTAAACTGGCAAAGGCTACACTTTCACTTTGTTTCGAGTCATAAGAGGCCGATGTTGACCTATTTGAAGGTCCAATACGCGAACGCAACAAATTCATCTGCCTCCATATTCGCTCGATTGATCGATGGTCGTGCCCTCTCGCGGTAAAATATTAAAACACAGCAGATTACGAATGATATGGTTTGTACCTGTACTAATATCCATAATTTTGCAGTATTAAAAATATCACATATTAATTAATACATACTAAACAAATACCGTGCTACCAAACACACAAAACCCCCGAGCAAGGGAGGCTGGCGCTAACTCTGTTTCATAAGTACACTTCGCAGAAAAATGATAAATATTTCCAAATGCGGGAAATTTAAACAATTAGTTAGGTCCTCGACACCGAAAGGTAAAAGAGGCTATAGATTATGAATGAATGAATGAATGAATGATTAAAATACCTTCGAAATTATTTTACACATAATAGTGTTCAAGTTACTAAACCACTACATATCTACAAAAATAGTATATAAAACAGCCAATAATGCTATACATATTTTTATAGTAATAAATATTACAGAAGTACTAAAATAAATATTGTATTAGGTTACCTAATTATCAATCATCATTATCAAAGGTTAATGCGACATACTACATAGCCTACAGTGAAGTCCATTTATAATGCAACATAGCCATATTCCAAGATAAATGGTCCGCCCACTTTATCATTGGAATATTTATGAGCAACCCTTTTTCTTCTTCTTCTTCTTCCTCTTATTATAGGCCAGTGGCCTGTTTTAACCTATTATACACTACTTTAAAAATGTCATTTATGTATTGTTCATTGTTTTATCACCTGTTGAATTATGCAAGGTGTTTTTTTTTAATGTTAATAAATAATAAGATTTAAACATATATGCGTAGGGTCAAGGCGGTCTATATTGTTCCAGGCCATGACACTGGGCCTATAAAGTGGCCCACCACAATCTGGCAACATGGCTTAGCCAACCTCAGGCAGAATTATTGAATTTTGCACTATTGCTTCTGAACTGAAAATGTAGTTATTTATACCACTTCCATTTACCGTATTTACATTGTTGGCTAAACCGTAGAATCTGGGGCATATTCCTCTCGCTTTATTTGCTTCCCTTGTAAATTTAGTTATGGTTACTAGAGAAACATAGGAGGGAAATGTGCCTCGGATTCAGCTATTTTCCCACATTATTTTATTATTTATCGGTTGCAGGATATTAAGGCCCTGTTTACATATACAAAAGTAGGCTGGTAACTAAGTTATAACTAATTTGTACCGTAATAGTCCATTACCGTACATGGCAACCGATAAACTATTGAATAAACCACGGATGTTATGAACCATAACATTCCTAGATATGTTAATAGCTATAATGCTTGTGAATTGGAAGACGGGGCATTATCAATATTGGCCTCCGAGGTGTCCCGTTCTCTCTCCAAATGATAGGAGTATTACATATATGCGTAGGGTACGCATAAAAGTTAAGTGATTTGTGCTGTCAACTCAGTAAAGTACCATGAGATAAAAAAAAATTATTCCGAGCAGGCCTTGATATGTGTTATACGTTTGGCAGTACTGAAGTGTATTGTCAGTCTATGTCAAATTCGAGATTTGCAGGTTAAGTTTTGTTTGTTGTTTGACATAGACTGACATAAAACTTAACCTGCAAATCTCGGACACAGAGAGAGAAGTTCTATGCAACAATTCATGGCAAGCAACCAGTCGAGTGAGTACCTTAAGTGTCAAAACCATTCAGATACCTCATAAGGAACCAAACAATAGAGGAACAACAAAAAACTAGAGACCCTGTATATAGTTAGATAAATATACAGGGACTCTACAAAAAACTACCTCTAATCTACTAATTACTAACTACCTATCTTAACTAAACTAATCTAGGGTGAAATTAGAGATTCGTAATTTGGGAAGCGGCTCCTCCGCAACTACAAGGATAGTGATAATCGTTTAATTCTAGGTCACGATCGTAAGCATATTGACTACTTGAGACACGACAGTTTACTCATCATCGACTTGAAAAAACGAAACAGTCGACATCCTAAGCGAACACAAGCACCGATGGAGAAAGCACCATTAATTAGAAACCCAAAATATGGATAGAAACCACTCCAACTGCGAGCGTTGCTTCGAGCGGAAGCAAGTTGAAAATGCTCCCTAATGTGACCTTCACTGCACTTCCCAATCAATCTCCCTAAACCTTACAAGGGAAAAAGCAAGATGAAAATAATCCCTAATGGCGACCTTCCCTACAATACCCAACCAATCTCCTTACAAAACCTACATATTAAATCATGTTACGCGAGCCTGTGAACGGCACGCCACTGCCAGAGAGGGGCGGCGTGCCACAGACGCAACCAACACTAAATATAATCTTGCTCGCTACTTAAAGAAGAGAAAAGCGAACAAAGAATCTACCCAAAGCAAACAATTCGCGCACAACATGCTGACAGTGAGAAGTCTAAAAAAACGACTAAATGCCTACCCTACTACTGGTATTACAACATAAGGGTAGGTGGGACATTGTTAGCTAGATTCATAAGCCGTATTGTATTAATCAACCTATCTGCTCTACTCACAATAAATACCTACATGAACCCAATCAAACCTAATCAAGCTAGCTCTTTTAACTCTCGGCAGAATATGGCGTGGTGTAAGGACTAGGCAAGAAATGCTTCCAGGTTTTATATTGAACAGAAAGATTATAAAAAAATTTTGGGCGCCTTGTCGTTACTCACAACTCAAAAACCAAATTAGCTAATTAATAATACGTCATATACCTCGGGTGCTTCACTGCATACCTAAATAACAACTAGGGGGGTTGCAAAAGAAAACACAAACAAATAGCAGCAATAGGGGCATTTAATTAAACCCAAAAATCGCAGTAACACATGAATTATATGCATTAGCCCTTAGGCCAAGTGACAGCAATTAAAGTTTGTAGGACCATTGCCTATCAATTGAATTAATAAACCACAAATAGAAACTAACTTCCAAATATTCAAGTCACAAAATGCTAATTATAGGTTAAATCGTGGTGTAAAGAATACATGGTAAAACGTTCCAGGAGATGCGCAGTAGTTCAGAAAGTGAGGGGAGATGTCAACCAATCTCCAATGCGTCTACTTAGGAAATCCATCATGGCTATGATCATGGTGTAACCATGGCCGCGATCGTATATTGTTGCTGGCACTGTCAGTCGATGTCAAATTCGAGTTTAGTAGGTTAGGTTTTTCGTTATTCTGACACAAACTGACGCAAAACCTAACCTCGAATTTGACATAGACAGCGACTTCCACAATACACTTTAGTACTACCATTCATGCCCTTTGTGGACGCATTTCTTATTGGCTGAATTTAAGGCTCCGCCCACAATGCATCCATTCTGCGGAACGTTACAGCTTGCATTCTATGCACCATGGGTTAAATTACAACATCAGGACAGCACCTGTGGTATCGCAATTGACATAAACGCACAACGCTATGGGCGCGGCTCATTTGAGATTACAGAATATGTTGCTGTTGCTAGAAGCGCGGCTTGGCACTTCTACCTCGAAGTTGTGGACTGTATAAAACTATGGATCTTGGTTATTTTCTTTATTTTTAACTTTACAAACGTAATTACATAGCAACGTACGACCTACTTCAACGACACTCGAGCAAGAATGAATGTTTTGCGCCGCTGCAGCTGGTGGCTCTAGTACCGGCGCCGGGGTGGCGCACAAACTCGAACATCCTCCCCCACCTTGAAAGCCCTAGGGATTTCAACATCTTCTTCCATAGGGAGGCGGCATAATCGGGCTGTGGCTCGTTTGGTAATACCATTCTTCGTCTTCAGTGTAACTACTCGAACTTCTCCATCGGCTCCTGGATGAGTCGCTGTGATCCGGCCCATCCTCCACTCTTGAGGACTGATGGTGTCATCTCGAACAAGGACCAAGTCGCCTATTGCAAATCTTGTCCCTCGGGTTGTCTTCCATTTATCTCTAGTCTGGAGATGACAGAGATACTCCTTCTCCCATCGTTTCCAAAAATTATTCGTCATTTGTTGCCGTTGTTGCCACCGTTTAAGCGTCGTGACTGTTGACTCCATGGATCGGCCATCTGGCAGCGCTGTCAGCGGTTCTCCCACCAGGAAGTGTCCAGGTGTTAATACTGTGAGATCATCAGGATCAGGGGATGTGGGGAAAAGGGGGCGTGAGTTGAGAATGGCTTCAATTTGACAGAGTATTGTGGAAAAATCTTCACAAGTTAAATTTTGATTGTGCATTATAACTTTCAGATGTCGTTTCATAGACTTAACTGCAGCTTCGTGTAAGCCTCCCATATGAGGGGAACGCGCAGGAATAAACTTCCAAACGATTCTATGCTCCGTGAGGAAGCAATTAAGATTTTTTGACTCAATATATTTCAAATATTGTTTGCATGCATCGTTCAACTCTTTGTTCGCTGCGACAAAGTTGGTCGCATTGTCCGAGCACAGCATCACCGGTATGCCGCGGCGTGCGATAAAACTCTTGAAAGCATTAAGAAATGCCTGACATGATAAATCAGTGACCAGCTCTATGTGTACTGCCTTTACCGCCATGCATACGAAAATACATACATACACTTTCACGAATTTCCGGTTACGATGCTTCGTTTCTTTGATTAAAAACGGACCCGCAAAGTCAAGACTTGTGTTGGCGAATGGTTTCGCGGGGTTCACACGAGCCGCGGGTAAATTGCCCATTGTGATTTGGGACTTTACCGGATTAAGCTTGCGACAAATCACGCATTTCCGCAATATGCTCTTTACCGTATTTAGGCCCGCGATTGGCCAAAATCGTTCACGTATGACTGCTAATAATGACGTTGCACCTAAATGTATGTGACGTAAATGTTCTCGTTTGATTACCAATTCCGTTAACGGGTGACGTTTAGGCAAAATCAGCGGATACTTCTTATTATAATCATAATTTCCGTGGCGTAACCTACCACCAACACGCAATGAACCCGATTCGTCGATGAACGGGTTCAACGCAGCTAGTTGACTCGATGTGCCCATATTTCCTCCTGTCGATAATCTTTCTATTTCGGAACTGAACTCATTTCTTTGTGCCATATTGACGAGTGCGGTAAATGCTTCTTCGTTTTGCCAAGACAGTTGGTTTTAAAGCGCCTGCACCAGGCGACCACTCGCTCCAACTTGCTTAAGTTCGAATATCTTGCAATTAAGCCTAACTCTGTCGAAGTGGTTAAAGTGGTCTTCGTCGCGCGGGATTCTGCGGTTGTGTCCGCCTTGTTGTGACGTGCTTCCAAGGGCCACATGTCTTCAAGTTTGGTTAACCACTTTGGGCCTGTCCACCAACCGGCCTCTCCTAAATCGCGTACCTTGGCTCCTCGTGAAGCTAGATCTGCCGGGTTTGTCTTTCCATCCACGTGGCGCCAGCAAGCTTCCTGTCCGCAGATATTGTGGATTTGTGCGACACGATTCGCAACGAACGTCTTCCATCGTGATGCGTCAGATTTCAGCCAGCAGAGGACGATTGTCGAGTCTGACCAGTAAAAGACTCTAGAATATTGAAATCTGATTGCTGTTAGCACGTTTCTCATCAGCTTCGCTAACAGAACTGCTGAGCACAGTTCTAACCTCGGCAAACTTACCTTCTTCAGCGGTGTCACGCGGGTTTTGGCGCATAATAGGTTAACGCGAATAGTACCATCAGAATTCATGCTCCTTACGTAGACAGCTGCTCCGTACGCTTTCTCGCTGCTGTCACAAAAACCGTGTATCTGTACATTTTCGGGTTTACGAGTGAGTATGTGGCGTGGTATTTCCAGCGAGTGTAGTAAATTGATCTGCTGCCGTGAGCTGATAAACATATCTTCTATGTCCTTGGGGACGGGGTCATCCCAGCCTAGCTTGGCACTCCAAAGTTCCTGAATCAATATCTTCAAGGGCAGAACGATTGGCGAGGCTAACCCTAGCGGATCAAAGACCCTGGCAATTGTAGATAAAATTGTACGTTTTGTGATTGCGCCGTTCGTAACCGATGTATCCACTGTAAAGCCTAAAGTGTCCTGGTTGGAATTCCAAGCTACTCCAAGTGTTTTTAATTCGCTCGCATCCTTTATGAAATGCTTCTCCGCCTCCGTATTCTCCAGATCTGCTAGCACATTTTCGAAATTGCACCTCCACTTCCTGGCCTGGAATTTCCCCCTAAAGAGGATCTCTCGAATGTCGTCTTTCAACCTTTTTGCTTCTTCGATTGTGTCTGCTCCAGAGATCAAATCATCCACATACATATCTTCAATAATCGCTCGAGCCGCAATAGGATGCTCTAGCACACTCTGCATACCTAGCTCCTTTATGCACCGTGTCGTCAAGAATGTAGCTGGCGCGGTGCCATATGTCACCGTCTTCAATCTGTAAGCGTCCGGTGGTTCAGTATCATTTTCACGCCATACGATCCGATGGAGATCTCTCTGCTGCGGATTCAGCAGGACTTGTCTAAACATCTTTTCTATGTCCGCCGATATTACTACATTGTGGCATCGAAAGCGAATCAACATCGAATATAGATCGCTCTGCACAACCGGGCCTCCCCTGAGGAAATCGTTTAATGATTTATCATTCGTCGTCTTCGTCGATGCATTGTAAACCACCCTGAGATTGGTAGTTGAACTTGTGGATTTGAGCACTGCGTGGTGCAGAATGTAGTAATGTGTTTTGTTAGTTTCTCGCTGAACGTCTTCCAGCGTTCCGAGTTTTTCCATATGTTCGAGGTCGACATATTCTTTCATGAATTTCACGTATTCTTCCTTGAGTTTTGGGTCTCTTTTAAAACGAGATTCCAACCCTTTCTGTCGCTTCAGCGCCATCTCTGCACTGTCTCCTAACTCCACGGGTTCGTTCTTGAACGGCAAAGATACTACAAATCGTCCATCTACGTTTCGGGTCGTGGTATCTACGAAGTTCTTCTCACAGAACCTTTCATCCGGGGTTTGCGTTTGTGCCGTTGCACACTCATCTAGCTTCCAAAATCGTTGCAAATCTTCGTGAAGTGCATCATCGTCAAATTTCGCGTGTGTCAAGTGACACATTCTTCGATTCCTATCTTGCTTCTGTGAACGCATTTCGATTTTACCAGTGACCAACCAACCTAGCTCCGTCTCTTGTAAGACGGGGTTTCCCGCTCCGATGTAAATTTTACGATTCAACAATAATTCATAAAAAACTTCCGCTCCTATGAGCAAATCGATTTGACTGGAAATATTGTAGTTTGGGTCACACAATTTAACGTACTTCGGAATCGCGATTGTATCCGTATTAAACCTCACAATTGGTATGCTACCGGTAATTTTATTTATTATCAGAAAATTGAGATCTCTCTCAAACACCGTGTGAAGTGACTTAATCGTAATCTGCGCAATATGCGAAACGTTGGAGACCGTGCCGTTTATCCCAGCCACCGTGACTGGCGTGATGCGCGTCTCTTTTAAACCGAGTCTTTCGTGTAACTCCCTAGTAATATAGTTCGAATCACTACCACTATCTATTAGTGCGCGTGCCTTTACTAAATTCCCTACGCGATCTGCTACATAAACGTACGCCGTCGAAAGTAAACGTGCGCTTCGGACTGGCAACAATGAGTCGATATCGAAATATTTGGTTCCTGTTGGGTGGAACTTCTGTGTTCAGTTGGGGTATCTGAATTTTGTTTATTGTTGTTGGTGGCGTGTAGCAGGGTGTGGTGTCGCTTTCCGCATTTAAAGCAACTCCTTGCGCTACACTTTGAGACAAAATGGCTTGAGCTGAGGCAATTCGAGCATAATTTTAAGATTTTGATATTTTCTCATTTTTCGTCGACGCTCAACCTAGCGAACGCTTGACAACTGTAGATAGTGTGTGATTTCTTGCAAAATGTGCAGGTATTTGAGCGAGCTGCGAAGTGGCTCACGGTTTTCTGCTTTGCGCTAGCATCTTGAGGTTTTTCAATATTAGTTGCCGTCATCTCGAGGACGTCACATCGATTAGTAAGAAAACAAATAAGTTGTTGTACTGTCGGAAACTCTCGCGTTGTTAGGGACGTTTCCCATGCCTTCCTTGTACCGTTGTCTAGTTTGTTTACTATTAGATGTACCAACAAAGTGTCCCAACCGTGTACGGGCTGCTTTAGTGCTTCAAGTGCGCGAAAATGCTTCAAAAACTCGTCCAAAAGTTTTCTCAATGCGGTAAAATGTTCTTTGTGAACTGTCATAATAGAAGCTATTGAGTTTAGGAATGGGCAAAAAAAGAATGATTCACTCACGTACGCATCTGGCTTCGCTTCACCTTGCTCTCGCGAAATCTTCAATGGCGGCGCGCTCGTCCAAACACACGACCTGGCTGCATACCAGATACGGGTCGGAGGACCAAAAAATGTTGCTGTTGCTAGAAGCGCGGCTTGGCACTTCTACCTCGAAGTTGTGGACTGTATAAAACTATGGATCTTGGTTATTTTCTTTATTTTTAACTTTACAAACGTAATTACATAGCAACGTACGACCTACTTCAACGACACTCGAGCAAGAATGAATGTTTTGCGCCGCTGCAGCTGGTGGCTCTAGTACCGGCGCCGGGGTGGCGCACAAACTCGAACAGAATACATGCATATTTCAGCAATTTAGAAATAATTAAATCCTCGCTCATTAGCACTAATAAATGACTGAACCAAAAGAGTGATTAAACACGCTTTAGTTTGAGTTCCTACGGCCTTAGTTGAACTGAACAGTTGCGGCATTCTCCTTTGTCGATAAAAAAACGCGTAGAAGGGCACGTATTTACAATTTAATTGTTGCTAAAAACCAGCGATAGCAGGGGAGATCCTGGTGCGTTGCAGTTATCCATGAATACTTCTAAGCCGGATTTGGCTGCATAATTCTTAGAATCCCAAGGTCGCCAGTGTTAAGAAGACAGCGAACAGCAGCAAAAAGCGGCACAGTATTCTGGAATTCCTGGCCAACATGTAGAACAAATGTCGGAGGAACTGAATAAGCCTCAGGAGAGCTCTAAAGTTAGTCCATGGGGACACATTTTTATTAGCCCTCGTATGAACATATAGTTGGCAAATTTGTATTAATCTCATGTGATCCCATAATTGGCGGCCTAAATATTAAAATTAGAGTGCAACATCGAACTAGAAATAGCATTCCACACGGTGTTCACGGCCTATTTGTGTGGAAAACGCTCCGCAGCAGTTTCAATTATTAGAAGACGCAGAGATATCCAGCCTAAATATTGGAATCAGTTACGTAAAGATACAATTAATTAGGTGAGCATTCTTACCAACGCTGAAACGGCTTTGTTCGTTTAAAAGAACCAGAACGGCTTCACTTTGCCCAACAATTGAAGGAATTGCTAATAATAGTAATAACTCTAAACAATTTTATAAATACGTAAGAACATGTATGAAATTTAAAGTGTCAGTGCCACTTTTAAAAATGGATATTGCCCAAATGTGTTCTAACAATGAAGAGATAGCAGAATTTTTGGCTGAAATATTTTCACAAGTATTTACCCGTGAGCCAAATGGAAACATCCACGCAGTGCTTTCAAACTGGGTGAACTCTATTCTTGATGTCATTGAATTTTCATCCGAAATTGTTGAAAATCAATTGCAAAAATTAAAACTTAATTCTGCACCAGGGCTTGATGGATTGTCTACCTATTTTCTTAAAAAATGTTCCTCTGCAGTATGCACTCCACTTTTTTTAATCCACCAGTCCTCGTTCAACAATCATTGCCTGCCCTCAGTATGGAAATCAGCGTAAGTAACAGCTATATTTAAAAAGTGGGCGTGACTACCTCCCTGGACTTTCCCATACTGGAAACTGTTCATATCGTCTTTATTCAACAGTCTTTACAACATATCAAAATTTCAACTCGATGACTCACGTCTTCACCGTGATAAGCGTTTACACTTTCACGTAAATTGCGGGTAAATATAAAAGAATGTGTAGTTCAAAACGTGACCACCGAGCTTCTGTTGATGGCGCCAAGTGGACAAGCCGCCACTGTGCTAGTTTATGTATTATTTTCCTCAAAACGGCTGTAGCACCGAGGTGAAATTTTCTAATTACCTGGAAATTATATTTTCTAGGGCATACAAAATCGATTTTTTTATTTTCGCGGAAAAAGATTCTTTGACGCAAAAATATAACAACCGTTAGAATAAAAAAATTATTTTTCAAAAATAGAGGGGGGAAAGGGCCGGTGCGCTTACATATATCCACGAGTGTAATATTTTTTTGCATATTCATATGCTCCATTATGCACTGAGCAATTCAGTGAAAACCCCAGCTACCTATTGTTTTGTTTATTAATTAAAGGGGTTTAAATTTTCAAACTTCAAAGCTTCGTAGAGGGCGCCACAGATAATTCATGAGATTCTTTAAAAAACAGATCGATAGCCCTTTTTGGGGTCTATCAGTGTATGAAGTTTAAACAAATTCCTGTGGGCAGTTTTTGAGAAATGATTTTTAGAAAATTTCCAAAATTTTGAAAATTTGTAATTTAGGCCCCTTAATATTTTTCAAAACACTTTTTATATCACCTCATGTTAACCTTCATATACTATTCAGAAAAAAACATTAATTGAATCGATTCATTCGTTTTTGAGTAATAGGGCGCCAAACTCAAAATTTTCAAAAAATCATAGCGCCCTTCATTTTAAACCTAGCGAGTTCGGCAAAAAACTAACAGATTGGTCTTATGACCCTCTATCGTTATCCGCGATAAAATTTTCAAAATTTTAATTACGAAAACAGTGATACCAAAAAAACATGCGTAACTTCCGCTTCCGGTTTCGGATTTTTTGAAAAGCTTATTTTGTCGATGAATTTTCGATACACCCCCGCATTCCAAAGCGCATCAAAATCGGAGCAATACTTTCGGCTGTATGAGCGTCACCAACCCACCCACCCACACACCCACACACAGACAGACATTTTTTAAAAACCACTTTTTTGGGTTCCTACAGGCCCAAAACGGACATTTCTATGAAAATCTCGATTTCCAAAATTTTCATGATTCCAAGACTTCTCTATACCTATGGGTATGGGGAAAGTAAAAAGGGTGACAAACTGAATCCAAATAACTATAGACCTATAAGTCTGGTCCCAATTGTGTGCAAGGTTATGGAATCTATAATCGTTGAAAAGATGTCTGCCTTTCTCCTAAAGGAGAATGTTATTCCCACCGAACAACACGGCTTTCTATGTGGCCGATCTACAGTCACCAATCTTTCAATGCGTTAATGATTGGTCTTTGGGTCTGGATAATAAGCAACCGACAGATGTCATTTACTTAGACTTTGCCAAAGCCTTTGACAGGGTACCCAGAAGACGACTAATGTATAAACTGAATCATGTTGGAATACGTGGCAATCTTTTACTATGGATTCAAGATTTTCTGAACGACAGAACTTTCACCGTCCGGGTAGGTGACTCGTTTTCCACTCCTAGAAATGTACTTAGTGGCGTCCCACAAGGATCCGTTTTGAGTCCAGTGTTATTTTTGATATATATCTCAGACTTACCACTGCACATCTCTTCAAGCAAGTCATTTTTCGCCGATGACACAAAAATATACGCAAATCCTTTTACGCATCACCTCCAGCTCCAGAATGACCTGACCTCTATTATAAGGTGGTGTCACGAATGGCTACTGCCTGTGAACAGTGACGAGTGTGCGGTTCTTCATATCGGCAAAAATAATCCGTGCCTCTCTTATAGCATCAATAATATCGAGCTTAAAAATGTCGATTCGTACATTGACCTTGGTGTTCAAATAAACAAGAACCTTACGTGATCCGGTCATGTTATAGAGGCATGTAAGAGTGTTAACAAAAGCCTTTTTCTGCTAAAGAAGTGTTTTACTTGCATGTCGTATCCGGTTTTTATTAAACTGTACAAAACTTTTGTGAGACCTCATCTTGAATACGCGGGTGCGGTCTGGTGTCCTGATTGGGTTGCAGATCAAAACCATCTCGAGAGGGTACAGAGGTACGCTACTCGCATCCCTTTTGGAAGGGTAAGACTATCCTACGAAGAGAGACTATCTATGGCGAATCTGCTAGGTGATCTAATAGTCACGTACAAAATTCTTCGCAATCTGTTCACAATTGACCTTTCGCATTTGTATATTTTGAACATAGACGATCGACTGCGTGGTCATGAGTTTAAATTACGAAAGGAAAATTTCAAAACCAGGACAGGACAACATTTCCTGCCTAACAGGATTTTCGATTCTTGGAACAAATTGCCGGCCGATGTTGTATGTGCACCATAGATTAATACTTTCAAAAACAAGTACGACAATCTCTAATATATTATGTCAATTGATATTTGTTTAAATTTGTATTGTATTATTTTTTTATGCCATTGCTGCCAATTGTAGTAATTTGTTTCTTTGGGCATTATAAGACGTTTGTCTTCAGCCCTCATCTGAATATAATAAATAATAATAAATAAATAAATTTATATCCGCAAAGCGTGCTCTCAAAAAATCAATACTAATTGAGCGATTCCGCTGTTTCCCAGCGCCTACTCGCAATCGAAAGCTCGCAAATCTGCCGCGAAATGAAAAACTGCAGGTGTGTATCTCTAAAAGAAAACGCTTGCTGCGATAAAACTGAGTTGTTTTGCTACACTATTTAGCTATAAGGTGGTCACAAAGAAGTGTTAAATGCATTAACGCCCTATTGAAGTGAAATTGGAACGGGGTGTTACAGTATCGTCCAAATTAATTACTTATTCGTAAGTAATATCTGTTTTAACGGTCTTATAACGTAAATAACTATAGGCAGCACTCGAAATCTTGGATATTAGACACCTCTCTTTGACGCCATACCAGCAATAGCGAAGTAACGTTTGTGTTTTTCGTGTGAATATACCTCGACGCTAAGCTTGCTTTTTATTGGTTTTTCAGTTTCCCCTTTGTTTGTTTGTTAATGGATAATGTCTAGGTATGCAGAGTACTAGGTACCTTAGACACCAACTGCTGTGGTCATATAAAAGGTACTTGGCCGGGAGAGAAGACATGGCATGTTTGCTCACCAGCTTGACATGTAGATGTAGAATTATCAATCAATACATATAAAATCCACTCGTATCTGTCGCAAAAAAGTGACCGACTTTTTTGCATTCCCGATAACTTATAAACCTCAAATTTAAAGCAGACTCCTTGGAATCTAAGGTTGATGCGAGGAATCCCAAATCCTAAAAATTTTATATGGCGGATCTAATATAGTAGCTTAAAGAAAAATCAGCTTTTTACGATTCGACGCCTTCCAAAAGACGTAGAGATATTTTTAGAGGAATTAGTTTGTACCATAGGAACAGCCTTTAGAGTAAAAAATCACCAAAATAATACATGGACATTAAAGCTGTAGGTGTAGGGGATGAAGTGGAATAGGGGTCGTTGTGCAAACCTGTTTTCACTTCCCGGGAAACTTTTTTTATCGCAGTTACCTATGGGTTTTACCTTCTCAATTATCTTCTTAAATTCCAAATTAAATTTTAAAATCAAACCCGGAAAAAATCACGGAGAAAGTTTCGGAGATATGGCTTTACAAGTAGACAAGCTTTTATTTTATTTTATTTAAATTTTATATTAATCTAAATGTTTTATTAAAATTGGGATCTAAATCTTACCGTTCTGTCACAGTTTGAGCATGCACTTGTAATAACTTTAATTATTAGACTCTTAATCTCTGGGTTACTGTTGAATGTAATTAGGACATATAGATTGACGGGACGGGACGGAAAGGGACGAGACGGGACGGGGCGGGACGGGTTAGGATGGAAGGGGTGGGGACGGGACGGGACGGGATGGGATGACAGAAAATAATTAGTCATTATTTAATACACAAATAACGAACCACGAGCGAACGAAGTCGCGGGTAACAGCTAGTCATAAATAAAGCACTGTTTTATGTATGATCATAATTTCAGATTAACAGTTCTCCATTGTGTCTGTCTCCAATTATATGATGATATTAACCCTTTTATACACCAAATATGTAAGAATTAAACTTTTGTTTTATTTTTTTTGATAATATTTACTTTTTTCAGATAAAGCCTGACTAACAGAATAACATTCAATTAATTTGAATTACAATTGCAACCACAAATGGACTAATTTACAATGAACCGCTAATACCATTGTAGGAAATAGAAATTTCAATTATAAAACGACATAATTTCAATCAGTATCCTTTTATGAGCATTATCATTAAGCTGATTTATTGTTATTTAATTTTAAAATGCTTTTGTCATTTTAAGACCATATCAATATGTATCTGAGAAACAAAAATCTGGTGTGATACACTCACACAACTTCCTTTTACAGTGATCTTATAATTAGTCAAAAATTTCATTTTTAATTTTTAACCATTTGTTAAAAATTTTCAAAATTTACAAATTCTACAAAAACGGTACAAAATCGAGTGTTAGTTGAAGAGACAAATTTTCTCTAGAATTTTAAGGTGAATTCAAAAATGTAATAATATACCGGGTGTTTTATTTAAAATAGGAGTTAATAAAAAATAGAAAAAAAAACAAAAGAAACCCACTTTAGAAGTATTCAACTGGAAAATCACCTATCTCACATCAATACACATTAAAAATGTAAGAAAAATGTAAAATTAAAAAAAAATCGTTATAGCCGTTTTTGAAAAAATCGAAACAAAATGAAAAATCACAAGAGTAAACACCTACTTCCGGTTATGCGATTTTCTTCAAAAGCTTGCTGTATCATCTACATAGTACACAAAACTTATATATGAAGTTTCAATGCCATACCTCTTTTCGTTTTTGAGATATTCTGTTCACAGACACACAGACACACAGACAGACAGACAGACCAATGAAAAAAAATATGTTTTTTGGGATCAGGGGACTCTAAAACGTGAAGATCTGTTGAAAACTCAATTTCGAATTGTTGGGGTGAATCCAATACTTCCTTTATAGTAGTAAAAGGAAGTAAAAAACAGCTGTGTCCATCCTGACCTGCGCTTCCTCCGCTGCCTCCCTAGGTTCGTAAACGACAAAGTCGGCAATATTTCAGGATGGTTCTTAAAATCGACCTATAGTATATTTCATATACCGTATTCAGTCTACCTAATTTTCTATTTTTATTTGGCGATTTTTACGTACTCATTTGTTTGTTGCTTTTCAACTTTTTGTATGTTATACTAGCCTTCCTATAATCTCTGAAACTTCTTTGTGGCGTGAATCTATAATTCATATTCTTTTTTGGGTATTTCGCCACTCTGCAAATTAAAATTATTAAATAACGTATTAAATAACGGACGTTTCGAGGGACAATCTGCCCTCGTTGTCAACGAATAACAATTAACAAGGAACAAGAAAACTTAGCTTTTTCACGGAGATTGAAAACCACCAACCTCCAATGAATTGCTTGACATTGACGTTTGTTGATTGTCTAAACCTACTTGATCTGATCTTTAAGAATCGATAGCCAACTAAGGAGACGGCATATATTTTACTTAACGAAGAAAAATGCGTGTCGTCTTTCTCAATATTTTTAGACACTAGTTGGCTATCGATTTTTAAAGATCAGATCAAGTAGGTTTAGACAATCAACAAACGTCAATGTCAAGCAATTCATTGGAGGTTGGTGGTTTTCAATCTCCGTGAAAAAACTAAGTTTTCTTGTTCCTTGTTAATTATTGTTATTCGTTGACAACGAGGGCAGATTGTCCCTCGAAACGTCCGTTATTTAATACCTACGTTATCTAATAATTTTAATTTGCAGAGTGGCGAAATACCCAAAAAACAATATGAATTATAGCCTTCCTACCTGGCTATTTTTTGTTTTGCGTGGGAGAGCAATGCACTGTTTATCACATTAGTATGAGTATGTCCTTATTAACAAAATAATTTTGTAAATAACACAGCAAATTCCGTCTTCCCAAACAGACGTGTTTGATATCGCTCTCATTTAATTTAATATTATAGCGTACACCCGTACTAAGCCTGTCGTATGTTTTTATGCTATCAAGACTGAAATAGCCCGTTCCTAGCATGCGTAAGAAAAGATGTGGGTCCTTCATATCGTTGAATATTTTATAGGTGCCACAACAATAATATATTATTTCATAACACTCTTTGTGACGAATTTGTCCGATAAATACATATGAGCTACAAACATTCACTTTAACTCTATATAAAATATAAAATATACAATGTTTTCTTCAAACGTCGAAAGTGCATTAAACTGAAAACTTAATAATAGTATATTGCTTTTGTTTAGAAACCAAACATAAATTTTAATCTTTTTAATTTAATTAGGCGTGTATGTCACAAACACATATTGCATACGGAAAATGCTTAACAAAGCGTCAGCAGTAATGTAATCAGTGCTCGAATGACCCGGTGAACAGCCTGCAATTCTGCACTTTGCAAGTTTGTTTATTATGAAATTAAACACGCACGTAGAAATAACAGCTTGAACTAGGGCAAATATTAAACTTTGTAAGCTAAGTCAGTATTTTTATATGTATAAATAGAAAAGAACTAGTCATTAAATTAATACAGTTTAAACTCTTGTTTCACTGTGTTCACGCTGCCCAAACGGACCCCAGGTCTTTTGTTACATCATCTCGTGTGAGACCGCACGAGACCGTTGGGTTGCACCCTTTTTAATTCCTGCACCCCTAAGACATATTCTGTAATTTGTCCAAAATAAATTCATACAGTCCACTACAAGCTCCATCCTGAACATTTTGGTCCTTCGAGCCATTAAAACGTTCTTGCCCCTAGTATCTGATATTTCGAGCCTTTCAACGTTCCTGCCGCTAGCATTTGGTCCAGTAATCCCTTAAACGTACCAGCCCTCTTCGAACAAGACCGTTACGATGGCGCAGCGACGGGAGATTTTCAAAACCCAAGAAGATTTAGCAGAATCCATTCGCAAGCAGATTATCAACGTGAAGAAGGATGCCTATCAAGAAAAAATGCAACATATATCACCGCTCGCAGATCCACCCTAAAACAACTTTGGGAAGAATTTGAGGCCAACAATTCAGACCTGGCGAAGGAAGTCGAGGAAGAACACCCTTATTTTAAAAATTATTTTTTTCAGCAAACCAAAGACGTTTACAATGAAGGGGTTGCCCTGCTCGACAAGTGCGAAGAAAATCTAGCCACACTAGGTAAAAGTTCACAGCAGCCAGTAGCGCCAAAAGAGGACACGACCACAGTTGCTGACAAGGAGGGACAGAGCCGAATAAGAAGGCTACAGATCAAGGTAAATTCACTCCAAAGCGACATTCAGGAAGTCTGTAATAGGTTGAATGAGGAATGCAGTAAAAGGTATTACAAATACAACATTAAGAACATCAAGGATGATTGGGATGACATCAGAGCTCTAAACGAGGAGATATTATCCCACGGTAGCTACGACTGTAACGTTTCACTCCAAATTAAGCGCGATCAAAGTTAATTTAAAATTAATAGCGCTTAATTTTCGTCTAGGCCAACAATGAACGTTACAACAATGGAAATTTTTCAAAGCGCTCGAACTGGCAAGATTAGCGCTAGCCCCTCGATCGACGCGAGCGGTACGGAGAATCTATTCTCCGCGCAGTCCTTCCTTAATACACGAGAAGTCCCGAGAACCGATCGCCGCGTTTAAAACAAAATTCGAGCAGCGGACTCGAGGAGAGGGTCACCAGAAACTAACCCGGTTTCCAGCCGCCTTCAGCGGCTTCGGCCGCGGAAGATTCCGCGTCTCCGACACCAGAAACCGACCCGAATAATTCGAAATATTAACTCGATCTCCCCCAGGTACCTGCCTACATAAACGTATTTCTGGACTCGGACTGCGCTTATTAGGATTTATTTGTAAATTGAAAACAATAAGACTATTTCGCACCAATCTGGAATCGGATGGTGCATGTTTTATTCTTATAATTCCGTAAGGTTTGTCACGAGCGTTCGCACACGAATTAAGATTATATTTGGTTATCGAAATAACTTATTTTCGTGGGCGAGCGATCCAGGCAATCTCACAGAATGAATAAAATACAATCGAACTCGGCTGGAATATCGGCGAGTTTCAATTGAGTTTATTCCGTAAGAATAAAGCTAACATTCAGATATAACATCGACGAAAATTGAAGTAACAATAACTCAAATCTAGTAAAGTCACTAAACACCTGTCAGCATACAGTTAAATTTGCATATACTTCAAAGTACTTTAGAGCATATTTCGTTGGCATTAAATATTTGCAAATTGTAGAGTCAGTTCACATTTCATGTGGAAGATAGTAAACAGTTGTACAAATTCGATACTTACCTTGTGATAGCATATATTATAGCGGCCTTCACACGCGCCGTTTTATAAGATAACCTCGAAAGGAATTTTGATCCACGGTCAAAGGTCGACTGCACTCTAAACATATCACAAGGAGTTACACGTGTACAGATGTGTACTTAATTTAAGCAAATTTTAATTCCGAACCAGTCACTGCATAATTAAACGAAATCAGAATCTTCCTTTTGTTTACACCGCAACTCATTGACACATTTAATTTTTATTTTGGTTTCCAGTTGTACCAACTTGATCTCGCAGGCCTTATACGTCGAAGCTCACGGGCATACATCGGTGCACACAAGGTGGCCTAGCGTCTCCGAAAACCAGGACGAAAAATCAAATACTATTAAACTGTAACTTTATACGAAGAACACATTCATTTTATTTTAGTTCTGTACATGAGTAGGCAATAAATGTATATAGTAGTCAAACCTGTTTCTTTAAATCAGTCTAAGTGTGAGTAGTCAGTACCTGGACCCAATACAAGGGCTACCATTCTTAAAAGGGCATAATTGATAATGTTACAGGGGCACTTTCCAAATTAAATATAAACTTGAGATTATTACGAAGCCCCGGTTAGCGTTGCACGACGACAAGGAGTTCCACGAGACCAAGAAGATGGTCAACGAAATAATTGTGCTCCTGTACCAGCACATCCAGGATGAAGAGGTTCAAAGTGTCAAGAAAAACAGCCATGCGAATATAGTGTTACCTGCTCTCAAAATTCCAGTTTTTGAAGGGACCTACGAAGCATGGCCTAGCTTTCATGACATTTTCCGAAGAATTGTTTATGAAAACCCACGACTAAGTAAGGCGGAAAAAATGCAGTACTTGAAGTCGCAGTTACGAGGGGAAGCCAGCAAGTTAGTGCAACACCTGGAGGCAACTGAAGCCAATTACGAGTCTGCATGGTTCATTATAAGGAACAGATATGACAACACCAGGCTGCTACTCGCGAAGTATTTGGATGACATATTCAACCAGGCAACCCTGTCGAACGAATCTGCAGAGAGGATCAAGAAACTCCATGACACGACTGCAGAATGCCTAAGAGCAATTGAGAACTTAGGATTTGAAACGGTCACATGGGGGCCTATCATGTGCCATATAGTGACACGAAAATTGGTCAAGGAAACCAATAGACTATATGAGCAGTCATTAACGGCACCAAGAGAGGTGCAAAAATTCGAGCAGCTACTGAATTTCTTAGAAACAAGATTTTAGTCGTTGGAAGCTGTGCAAAGACGGAACAAACTCGAACCCAGAAAACAAGGAATTGGGAAACCATGGGAAAATCACCAGGATAGGTGGGCAGTGAAGACGTATCACACTGCTGACGTATCGTGCTTCCACTGCGGAGGATCACACAGCATCAAATCCTGCCCAAAATTCAACAATCTAAAAGTATCCGAACGTTGGGACGTTATAAAGAATAAAAAACTTTGTTTTAACTGCCTCAAGCCTACAGGAAAATATAACTCCAGACACTTTTGCCCAGGGAAATGCAAGGTATGTAACAAAAAGCATCATTGGCTTCTGCACGAAGATTTTAGTAAGCAGCAGCAGCAGCTTTCCAAGACCACGGCGGCGACTTCCAGTGCGACAGCAACCAAAGAGAAAGAAAACATTGTTGCAAGCTTGGTAGGAAGACAGCATCGCAACGTTTTGCTGGCAACTGCCCTAATTAAGGTCCAGTCATCCTCAGGGAGTTTGAAGTATCTCAGAGCCCTGATAGACTCCGGATCACAGGCATCATTTATCACAGGTGATGCAGCTCAAACGCTGGGTCTACCAGAAGAAAAGGTGAGAGTGCACATTTCTGGATTAGGCAAGAAAGGAGCAGGTACAGCCCGAGGACGATTAACTGTAAACCGACGTCCACGATTTCCAAGCAACTACACAACCACATGTGAGATGCTGATACTGCCACAGTTAACCAAGTCACTTCCAGAAACACCAGTCGAAAACTATCAACTTCAGGACTGTAAGAATATGGTGTTGGCTGATCCACTATTTCAGAAACCTGGACCAATAGACGTTATCCTAGGAGCAGACATCTACAAGGAAATCATTGTGGAAGGAGTACGAAAATTCAACGGAGGCCTGTTAGCGCAAAACACGGAACTTGGATGGATCATCACGGGGAATGCAACTGCACCATCAGAAGAAAGGAAAATTCTTAGCATGGTCGCATGTGCTGCAGAAGATGAACAACTCACAAAATTTTGGGAAATTGAAGAAGTTGTACCAGAAAAGATGATGTCCAACGAAGACAAGGAATGCGAAGAATTCTACAACTGCAACCACCAGAGAAATTCTGATGGTACATATACAGTGAAAATTCCATTCAAGGAACCAATAGAAAAACTTGGGAATTCGAGAAAAAAAGCAATCGCACGGTTCCTTCAACTGGAGAAGCGATTAGAAGAAAATAAAGTTCTAGGTAAAGAATACAAAACATTTATGAAGAAATACTTAGAACTGGGACATATGAAACGAGTTCAACCAGGAGCCAATATACGACAATCCTACTTCATACCTCATCAAGCGGTAGTGAAGGAAGACAGCACAACCACCAAGTTAAGGGTAGTCTTTGATGCTAGGCGAAGACCACTACTGGACTCAGCTTAAACCAGCTAATGA
>CALNHX010008568.1:17661-59227 GCA_940337035.1 Agriotes lineatus | reverse complement strand
ATTGGGATGACCTTGGGATGACCTTGGGATGACCTTGAGATGACCTTGGGATGACCTTGGGATGATTTTGGGATGACCTTGGGATGCCCTTGGGATGACCTTGGGATGACCTTGGGATGACATTGGGATGACCTTGGGATGATCTTGGGAAGACCTTGGGATGACCTTTGGATGAACTTTGGATGACCTTGGGATGACCTTGGGATGACCTTGGGATGACCTTGGGATGACCTGGGGATGACCCTGGGATGACCCTGGGATGACCCTGGGATGACCTTGGGATGACCTTGGGATGACCTTGGGATGACCTTGGGATGACCTTGGAATGACTTTGGGATAACCTAGGGGTGACCTTGAGATGACCTTGGGATGACCTTGGGATGACCTTGGGGTGACATTGAGATGACCTTAGGATGACCTTGGGATGACCTTGGGATGACCTTGGGATGACCGTGAAATGACCTTGAGATGACCTAGGGAGATGACCTTGGGATGACATTGGGATGGCCTTGGATAACCTTGGATGACTTTGGGATGACCTTGGGATGACCTTGATATGACCTTGACATGACCTTGGGATGACCTTGGGATTACCTTGGGATGACCTTGGGATGACCTTTGGATGACCTTTGGATGACCTTTGTATAACCTTGGGATGACTTTGTGATAACCTTGGGATGACCTTGAAATGACCTTGAAATGATCTTGGGATGACCTTGGGATGACCTTAAGATGACCTTGGGGTGAACTTGAGATGACCCTTGGTTGACCTTGGGATGACCTTTGGATGACTTTGGGATGATTTTAGGATGATCCAAAATATTCAATTTTAATAGTATAGTATTAAGGTGCGTTAAAACGTCTGAAAAGCACGTTTTGCAGCAAATATTAACTACAGGAAATATTATTGAGCTAATTTGATAGCTTGGGGCGATCAGAATTTAAAAAATTTGTTCATAATATGCGTGTCATCAGTAGCAGGTGTTCAATTACAAGTTTAAAGTTGATTGCAGTGGTAACAGACGTTGTAGTAGGGATGACCTTGGGACGACCTTGGGATGACCTTTGGATGACCTTTGGATGACCTATGGAAGACCTTGGGATGACCTTGAGATGACCTTGGGAGATGACCTTGGGATGACATTGGGATGACCTTGGGATGACCTTGGGATGACATTGGGATGACCTTGGGATGACCTTGGGATGACCTTGGAATGACCTTGGGATGACCTTGGGATGACCTTGGGATGACCTTGGATGACTTTGGGATGACCTTGGAATGACCTTGGGATGACCGTGGGATGATCTTGGGATGACCTTGGGATGACATTGGGATGACATTGGGATGACCTTGGGAGATGACCTTGGGATGACATGGGATGACCTTGGGATGACCTTGGGATGACCTTGGGATGACCTTGGGATGACCTTGGGATGACCTTGGATGACTTTTGGATGACCTTGGAATGACTTTTGGATGACCTTGGAATGACCTTTGGATGACCTATGGATGACCTTGGGATGACCTTGAGATGACCTTGGGAGATGACCTTGGGATGACATTGGGATGACCTTGGGAGATGACCTTGGGATGACCTTGGGAGATGACCTTGGGATGATCTTGGGATGACCTTGGGATGACCTTGGGTTGACCTCGGGATGACCTTGGGATGACCTTGGGATGACCTTGGGATGACTTTGGAGTGACCTTCTGAAGACCTTGGGATGACCTTGGGATGACCTTGAGATGACCTTGGGATGACCTTGGGATGACCTTGGGATGACCTTGGGATGACCTTGGGAAGACCTTGGGAAGACCTTGGGATGACCTTGGGATGACCTTGGGATGACCTTAGGATGACCTTAGCATGACCTTGGGATTACCTTGGGATGACCTTGGGATGACCTTTTAATGACCTTTGGATGACCTTTGTATAACCTTGGGATGGCTTTGTGATAACCTTGGGATGACCTTGAAATGACCTTGAAATGATCTTGGGATGACCTTGGGATGACCTTAAGATGACCTTGGGATGACCGTGAGATGACCCTTTGTTGACCTTGGGATGACCTTTGGATGACCTTGGGATGATTTTAGGATGATCCAAAATATTCAATTTTAATAGAATTGTATTAAGGTACGTTAAAACGTCTGATAAGCACGTTTTGCAGCAAATATTAACTACAGAAAATATTATTGAGCTAATTTGATAGCTTGGGGCAATCAAACTGTAATTTTTTTTCATAATATGCGTGTCATGAGTAGCAGGTGCAAATTGATTGCTGTGGTAATAGCCCTTGTAGTGGTATATATGGAGACGATTTAACAATATATCACTACTATATAAAATTTTTCTGCATCCAAAATATTCAATTTTAATAGTGTAGTATTAATGTACGTTAAAACGTCTGAAAAGCACGTTTTGCAGCAAATATTAACTACAGGAAATATCATTGAGCTAATTTGATAGCTTGGGGCGATCAGAATTTAAAAAATTTGTTCATAATATGCGTGCCATCAGTAGCAGGTGTTCAATTACTAGCTTAAAATTGATTGCTGTAGTAATAGCCCTTGTAGTAGTAAGATGTCTTGGGATGACCTTGAGATGTCCTTGGGATGACCTTGGGATGTACTTAGGATGACCTTTGGATGACCTTGGGATGACCTTGCAATGACGTTGCGATGACCTTGCGATGACCTTGGGATGACCTTGGGACGACCTTGGGAGTTGATCTTGGGATGACCTTGGGAGATGACCTTGGGATGACCTTGAGATGACCTTGAGACGACCTTGATATAACCTTGGGATGACCTTGGGGTGACCTTGGGATGACCTTGGGATGACTTTGGGATGACCTTGGGATGACCTTGTAATGACCTTGGGATGACCTTGGGATGACCTTGGGATGACTTTGGGATGACCTTGGGATGACCTTGTAATGACCTTGGGATGACCTTGGGATGACCTTGGGATAACCTTGGGATGACCTAGGGGTGACCTTGGGATGACCTTTGATGACCTTGCGATGACCTTGCGATGACCTTGCGATGACCTTGGGATGACCTTGAGATGACATTGGGATGACCTTGGGATGAGGATGACCTTGGGATAACTGTTTGATAACCTTGGGATGACCTTAAGATGTCTTGGGATGACCCTGAGATGTCCTTGGGATGACCTTGGGATGTACTTAGGATGACCTTAGGATGACCTTGGGATGACCTTGGGATGACTTTGGGATGACCTTTGGATGACCTTGGGATGACCTTGCGATGACGTTGCGATGACCTTGCGATGACCTTGGGATGACCTTGGGACGACCTTGGGAGTTGATCTTGGGATGACCTTGGGAGATGACCTTGGGATGACCTTGAGATGACGTTGGGATGACCTTGGGATGATCTTGGGATGACCTTGGGATGACCTTGGGATGACTTTGGGATGCCCTTGGGATGATCTTGGGATGACCTTGGGATGACCTTGGGATGACCTTGGGATGACCTTGGGATGACCTTGCGATGACCTTGGAATGACCTTGGGATGTCCTTGGGATGACCTTTGGATGACCTTGGGATGACATTGGGATGACCTTGGGATGACCTTGGGATGACCTTGGGATGACATTGGGATGACCTTGGGATGACCTTGGGATGACCTTGGGATGACCTTGAGATGACCTTGGGATGACCTTGGGATGATTTTTAGATGACCTTGGGATGCCCTTTCGATGACCTTGGGATGACCTTGGGATGACATTGGGATGACCTTGGGATGACCTTGGGATGACCTTGGAATGACTTTGGGATGACCTTGGGATGACCTTGGGATGACCTTGGGATGACCTTGGAATGACTTTGGGATAACCTTGGGATGACCTTGAGATGACCTTGGGTTGACCTATGGATGACCTTGGGATGACCTTGGGATGACCTTGGGGTGACCTTGGGATGACCTTGGGATGACCTTGGGATGACCTAGGGGTGACCTTGAGATGACCTTGGGATGACCTTGGGATGACCTTGGGGTGACATTGAGATGACCTTAGGATGACCTTGGGATGACCTTGGGATGACCTTGGGATGACCTTGGGATGACCTTGAAATGACCTTGAGATGACCTTGGGAGATGACCTTGGGATGACATTGGGATGACCTTGGGAGATGCCCTTGGGATGACCTTGGGATGATCTTGGGATGACCTTGGGATGACCTTGGGTTGACCTCGGGATGACCTTGGGATGACCTTGGGATGACCGTGGGATGACCTTGGGATGACCTTGGGATGACCTTGGGATGACTTTGGGATGACCTTGGATGACTTTTGGATGACCTTGGAATGACCTTGGGATGACCTTGGATGACTTTTGGATGACCTTGGAATGACTTTTGGATGACCTTGGAATGACCTTTGGATGACCTATGGATGACCTTGGGATGACCTTGGATGACTTTTGGATTACCTTGGAATGACTTTTGGATGACCTTGGAATGACCTTTGGATGACCTATGGATGACCTTGGGATGACCTTGAGATGACCTTGGGAGATGACCTTGGGATGACATTGGGATGACCTTGGGATGACCTTGGGAGATGACCTTGGGATGATCTTGGGATGACCTTGGGATGACCTTGGGTTGACCTCGGGATGACCTTGGGATGACCTTGGGATGACCTTGGGATGACCTTGGGATGACTTTGGAGTGACCTTCTGAAGACCTTGGGATGACCTTGGGATGACCTTGAGATGACCTTGGGATGACCTTGGGATGACCTTGGGATGACCTTGGGATGACCTTGGGAAGACCTTGGGAAGACCTTGGGATGACCTTGGGATGACCTTGGGATGACCTTAGGATGACCTTAGCATGACCTTGGGATTACCTTGGGATGACCTTGGGATGACCTTTTAATGACCTTTGGATGACCTTTGTATAACCTTGGGATGGCTTTGTGATAACCTTGGGATGACCTTGAAATGACCTTGAAATGATCTTGGGATGACCTTGGGATGACCTTAAGATGACCTTGGGATGACCTTGAGATGACCCTTTGTTGACCTTGGGATGACCTTTGGATGACCTTGGGATGATTTTAGGATGATCCAAAATATTCAATTTTAATGGAATTGTATTAAGGTACGTTAAAACGTCTGATAAGCACGTTTTGCAGCAAATATTAACTACAGAAAATATTATTGAGCTAATTTGATAGCTTGGGGCAATCAAACTGTAATTTTTTTTCATAATACGCGTGTCATGAGTAGCAGGTGCAAATTGATTGCTGTGGTAATAGCCCTTGTAGTGGTATATATGGAGACGATTTAACAATATATCACTACTATATAAAATTTTTCTGCATCCAAAATATTCAATTTTAATAGTGTAGTATTAATGTACGTTAAAACGTCTGAAAAGCACGTTTTGCAGCAAATATTAACTACAGGAAATATCATTGAGCTAATTTGATAGCTTGGGGCGATCAGAATTTAAAAAATTTGTTCATAATATGCGTGCCATCAGTAGCAGGTGTTCAATTACTAGCTTAAAATTGATTGCTGTAGTAATAGCCCTTGTAGTAGTAAGATGTCTTGGGATGACCTTGAGATGTCCTTGGGATGACCTTGGGATGTACTTAGGATGACCTTTGGATGACCTTGGGATGACCTTGCAATGACGTTGCGATGACCTTGCGATGACCTTGGGATGACCTTGGGACGACCTTGGGAGTTGATCTTGGGATGACCTTGGGAGATGACCTTGGGATGACCTTGAGATGACGTTGGGATGATCTTGGGATGACCTTGGGATGACCTTGGGATGACTTTGGGATGCCCTTGGGATGATCTTGGGATGACCTTGGGATGACCTTGGGATGACCTTGGGATGACCTTGGGATGACCTTGGGATGACCTTGCGATGACCTTGGAATGACCTTGGGATGACCTTGGGATGTCCTTGGGATGACCTTTGGATGACCTTGGGATGACATTGGGATGACCTTGGGTTGACCTTGGGATTGCATTGGGATGACCTTGGGATGACCTTGGGATGACCTTGAGATGACCTTGGGATGACCTTGGGATGATTTTGGGATGACCTTGGGATGCCCTTGGGATGACCTTGGGATGACCTTGGGATGACATTGGGATGACCTTGGGATGATCTTGGGAAGACCTTGGGATGACCTTTGGATGAACTTTGGATGACCTTGGGATGACCTTGGGATGACCTTGGGATGACCTTGGGATGACCTGGGGATGACCCTGGGATGACCCTGGGATGACCCTGGGATGACCTTGGGATGACCTTGGGATGACCTTGGGATGACCTTGGGATGACCTTGGAATGACTTTGGGATAACCTAGGGGTGACCTTGAGATGACCTTGGGATGACCTTGGGATGACCTTGGGGTGACATTGAGATGACCTTAGGATGACCTTGGGATGACCTTGGGATGACCTTGGGATGACCGTGAAATGACCTTGAGATGACCTAGGGAGATGACCTTGGGATGACATTGGGATGGCCTTGGATAACCTTGGATGACTTTGGGATGACCTTGGGATGACCTTGATATGACCTTGACATGACCTTGGGATGACCTTGGGATTACCTTGGGATGACCTTGGGATGACCTTTGGATGACCTTTGGATGACCTTTGTATAACCTTGGGATGACTTTGTGATAACCTTGGGATGACCTTGAAATGACCTTGAAATGATCTTGGGATGACCTTGGGATGACCTTAAGATGACCTTGGGGTGAACTTGAGATGACCCTTGGTTGACCTTGGGATGACCTTTGGATGACTTTGGGATGATTTTAGGATGATCCAAAATATTCAATTTTAATAGTATAGTATTAAGGTGCGTTAAAACGTCTGAAAAGCACGTTTTGCAGCAAATATTAACTACAGGAAATATTATTGAGCTAATTTGATAGCTTGGGGCGATCAGAATTTAAAAAATTTGTTCATAATATGCGTGTCATCAGTAGCAGGTGTTCAATTACAAGTTTAAAGTTGATTGCAGTGGTAACAGACGTTGTAGTAGGGATGACCTTGGGACGACCTTGGGATGACCTTTGGATGACCTTTGGATGACCTATGGAAGACCTTGGGATGACCTTGAGATGACCTTGGGAGATGACCTTGGGATGACATTGGGATGACCTTGGGATGACCTTGGGATGACATTGGGATGACCTTGGGATGACCTTGGGATGACCTTGGAATGACCTTGGGATGACCTTGGGATGACCTTGGGATGACCTTGGATGACTTTGGGATGACCTTGGAATGACCTTGGGATGACCGTGGGATGATCTTGGGATGACCTTGGGATGACATTGGGATGACATTGGGATGACCTTGGGAGATGACCTTGGGATGACATGGGATGACCTTGGGATGACCTTGGGATGACCTTGGGATGACCTTGGGATGACCTTGGGATGACCTTGGATGACTTTTGGATGACCTTGGAATGACTTTTGGATGACCTTGGAATGACCTTTGGATGACCTATGGATGACCTTGGGATGACCTTGAGATGACCTTGGGAGATGACCTTGGGATGACATTGGGATGACCTTGGGAGATGACCTTGGGATGACCTTGGGAGATGACCTTGGGATGATCTTGGGATGACCTTGGGATGACCTTGGGTTGACCTCGGGATGACCTTGGGATGACCTTGGGATGACCTTGGGATGACTTTGGAGTGACCTTCTGAAGACCTTGGGATGACCTTGGGATGACCTTGAGATGACCTTGGGATGACCTTGGGATGACCTTGGGATGACCTTGGGATGACCTTGGGAAGACCTTGGGAAGACCTTGGGATGACCTTGGGATGACCTTGGGATGACCTTAGGATGACCTTAGCATGACCTTGGGATTACCTTGGGATGACCTTGGGATGACCTTTTAATGACCTTTGGATGACCTTTGTATAACCTTGGGATGGCTTTGTGATAACCTTGGGATGACCTTGAAATGACCTTGAAATGATCTTGGGATGACCTTGGGATGACCTTAAGATGACCTTGGGATGACCGTGAGATGACCCTTTGTTGACCTTGGGATGACCTTTGGATGACCTTGGGATGATTTTAGGATGATCCAAAATATTCAATTTTAATAGAATTGTATTAAGGTACGTTAAAACGTCTGATAAGCACGTTTTGCAGCAAATATTAACTACAGAAAATATTATTGAGCTAATTTGATAGCTTGGGGCAATCAAACTGTAATTTTTTTTCATAATATGCGTGTCATGAGTAGCAGGTGCAAATTGATTGCTGTGGTAATAGCCCTTGTAGTGGTATATATGGAGACGATTTAACAATATATCACTACTATATAAAATTTTTCTGCATCCAAAATATTCAATTTTAATAGTGTAGTATTAATGTACGTTAAAACGTCTGAAAAGCACGTTTTGCAGCAAATATTAACTACAGGAAATATCATTGAGCTAATTTGATAGCTTGGGGCGATCAGAATTTAAAAAATTTGTTCATAATATGCGTGCCATCAGTAGCAGGTGTTCAATTACTAGCTTAAAATTGATTGCTGTAGTAATAGCCCTTGTAGTAGTAAGATGTCTTGGGATGACCTTGAGATGTCCTTGGGATGACCTTGGGATGTACTTAGGATGACCTTTGGATGACCTTGGGATGACCTTGCAATGACGTTGCGATGACCTTGCGATGACCTTGGGATGACCTTGGGACGACCTTGGGAGTTGATCTTGGGATGACCTTGGGAGATGACCTTGGGATGACCTTGAGATGACCTTGAGACGACCTTGATATAACCTTGGGATGACCTTGGGGTGACCTTGGGATGACCTTGGGATGACTTTGGGATGACCTTGGGATGACCTTGTAATGACCTTGGGATGACCTTGGGATGACCTTGGGATGACTTTGGGATGACCTTGGGATGACCTTGTAATGACCTTGGGATGACCTTGGGATGACCTTGGGATAACCTTGGGATGACCTAGGGGTGACCTTGGGATGACCTTTGATGACCTTGCGATGACCTTGCGATGACCTTGCGATGACCTTGGGATGACCTTGAGATGACATTGGGATGACCTTGGGATGAGGATGACCTTGGGATAACTGTTTGATAACCTTGGGATGACCTTAAGATGTCTTGGGATGACCCTGAGATGTCCTTGGGATGACCTTGGGATGTACTTAGGATGACCTTAGGATGACCTTGGGATGACCTTGGGATGACTTTGGGATGACCTTTGGATGACCTTGGGATGACCTTGCGATGACGTTGCGATGACCTTGCGATGACCTTGGGATGACCTTGGGACGACCTTGGGAGTTGATCTTGGGATGACCTTGGGAGATGACCTTGGGATGACCTTGAGATGACGTTGGGATGACCTTGGGATGATCTTGGGATGACCTTGGGATGACCTTGGGATGACTTTGGGATGCCCTTGGGATGATCTTGGGATGACCTTGGGATGACCTTGGGATGACCTTGGGATGACCTTGGGATGACCTTGCGATGACCTTGGAATGACCTTGGGATGTCCTTGGGATGACCTTTGGATGACCTTGGGATGACATTGGGATGACCTTGGGATGACCTTGGGATGACCTTGGGATGACATTGGGATGACCTTGGGATGACCTTGGGATGACCTTGGGATGACCTTGAGATGACCTTGGGATGACCTTGGGATGATTTTTAGATGACCTTGGGATGCCCTTTCGATGACCTTGGGATGACCTTGGGATGACATTGGGATGACCTTGGGATGACCTTGGGATGACCTTGGAATGACTTTGGGATGACCTTGGGATGACCTTGGGATGACCTTGGGATGACCTTGGAATGACTTTGGGATAACCTTGGGATGACCTTGAGATGACCTTGGGTTGACCTATGGATGACCTTGGGATGACCTTGGGATGACCTTGGGGTGACCTTGGGATGACCTTGGGATGACCTTGGGATGACCTAGGGGTGACCTTGAGATGACCTTGGGATGACCTTGGGATGACCTTGGGGTGACATTGAGATGACCTTAGGATGACCTTGGGATGACCTTGGGATGACCTTGGGATGACCTTGGGATGACCTTGAAATGACCTTGAGATGACCTTGGGAGATGACCTTGGGATGACATTGGGATGACCTTGGGAGATGCCCTTGGGATGACCTTGGGATGATCTTGGGATGACCTTGGGATGACCTTGGGTTGACCTCGGGATGACCTTGGGATGACCTTGGGATGACCGTGGGATGACCTTGGGATGACCATGGGATGACCTTGGGATGACTTTGGGATGACCTTGGATGACTTTTGGATGACCTTGGAATGACCTTGGGATGACCTTGGATGACTTTTGGATGACCTTGGAATGACTTTTGGATGACCTTGGAATGACCTTTGGATGACCTATGGATGACCTTGGGATGACCTTGGATGACTTTTGGATTACCTTGGAATGACTTTTGGATGACCTTGGAATGACCTTTGGATGACCTATGGATGACCTTGGGATGACCTTGAGATGACCTTGGGAGATGACCTTGGGATGACATTGGGATGACCTTGGGATGACCTTGGGAGATGACCTTGGGATGATCTTGGGATGACCTTGGGATGACCTTGGGTTGACTTCGGGATGACCTTGGGATGACCTTGGGATGACCTTGGGATGACCTTGGGATGACTTTGGAGTGACCTTCTGAAGACCTTGGGATGACCTTGGGATGACCTTGAGATGACCTTGGGATGACCTTGGGATGACCTTGGGATGACCTTGGGATGACCTTGGGAAGACCTTGGGAAGACCTTGGGATGACCTTGGGATGACCTTGGGATGACCTTAGGATGACCTTAGCATGACCTTGGGATTACCTTGGGATGACCTTGGGATGACCTTTTAATGACCTTTGGATGACCTTTGTATAACCTTGGGATGGCTTTGTGATAACCTTGGGATGACCTTGAAATGACCTTGAAATGATCTTGGGATGACCTTGGGATGACCTTAAGATGACCTTGGGATGACCTTGAGATGACCCTTTGTTGACCTTGGGATGACCTTTGGATGACCTTGGGATGATTTTAGGATGATCCAAAATATTCAATTTTAATGGAATTGTATTAAGGTACGTTAAAACGTCTGATAAGCACGTTTTGCAGCAAATATTAACTACAGAAAATATTATTGAGCTAATTTGATAGCTTGGGGCAATCAAACTGTAATTTTTTTTCATAATACGCGTGTCATGAGTAGCAGGTGCAAATTGATTGCTGTGGTAATAGCCCTTGTAGTGGTATATATGGAGACGATTTAACAATATATCACTACTATATAAAATTTTTCTGCATCCAAAATATTCAATTTTAATAGTGTAGTATTAATGTACGTTAAAACGTCTGAAAAGCACGTTTTGCAGCAAATATTAACTACAGGAAATATCATTGAGCTAATTTGATAGCTTGGGGCGATCAGAATTTAAAAAATTTGTTCATAATATGCGTGCCATCAGTAGCAGGTGTTCAATTACTAGCTTAAAATTGATTGCTGTAGTAATAGCCCTTGTAGTAGTAAGATGTCTTGGGATGACCTTGAGATGTCCTTGGGATGACCTTGGGATGTACTTAGGATGACCTTTGGATGACCTTGGGATGACCTTGCAATGACGTTGCGATGACCTTGCGATGACCTTGGGATGACCTTGGGACGACCTTGGGAGTTGATCTTGGGATGACCTTGGGAGATGACCTTGGGATGACCTTGAGATGACGTTGGGATGATCTTGGGATGACCTTGGGATGACCTTGGGATGACTTTGGGATGCCCTTGGGATGATCTTGGGATGACCTTGGGATGACCTTGGGATGACCTTGGGATGACCTTGGGATGACCTTGGGATGACCTTGCGATGACCTTGGAATGACCTTGGGATGACCTTGGGATGTCCTTGGGATGACCTTTGGATGACCTTGGGATGACATTGGGATGACCTTGGGTTGACCTTGGGATTGCATTGGGATGACCTTGGGATGACCTTGGGATGACCTTGAGATGACCTTGGGATGACCTTGGGATGATTTTGGGATGACCTTGGGATGCCCTTGGGATGACCTTGGGATGACCTTGGGATGACATTGGGATGACCTTGGGATGATCTTGGGAAGACCTTGGGATGACCTTTGGATGAACTTTGGATGACCTTGGGATGACCTTGGGATGACCTTGGGATGACCTTGGGATGACCTGGGGATGACCCTGGGATGACCCTGGGATGACCCTGGGATGACCTTGGGATGACCTTGGGATGACCTTGGGATGACCTTGGGATGACCTTGGAATGACTTTGGGATAACCTAGGGGTGACCTTGAGATGACCTTGGGATGACCTTGGGATGACCTTGGGGTGACATTGAGATGACCTTAGGATGACCTTGGGATGACCTTGGGATGACCTTGGGATGACCGTGAAATGACCTTGAGATGACCTAGGGAGATGACCTTGGGATGACATTGGGATGGCCTTGGATAACCTTGGATGACTTTGGGATGACCTTGGGATGACCTTGATATGACCTTGACATGACCTTGGGATGACCTTGGGATTACCTTGGGATGACCTTGGGATGACCTTTGGATGACCTTTGGATGACCTTTGTATAACCTTGGGATGACTTTGTGATAACCTTGGGATGACCTTGAAATGACCTTGAAATGATCTTGGGATGACCTTGGGATGACCTTAAGATGACCTTGGGGTGAACTTGAGATGACCCTTGGTTGACCTTGGGATGACCTTTGGATGACTTTGGGATGATTTTAGGATGATCCAAAATATTCAATTTTAATAGTATAGTATTAAGGTGCGTTAAAACGTCTGAAAAGCACGTTTTGCAGCAAATATTAACTACAGGAAATATTATTGAGCTAATTTGATAGCTTGGGGCGATCAGAATTTAAAAAATTTGTTCATAATATGCGTGTCATCAGTAGCAGGTGTTCAATTACAAGTTTAAAGTTGATTGCAGTGGTAACAGACGTTGTAGTAGGGATGACCTTGGGACGACCTTGGGATGACCTTTGGATGACCTTTGGATGACCTATGGAAGACCTTGGGATGACCTTGAGATGACCTTGGGAGATGACCTTGGGATGACATTGGGATGACCTTGGGATGACCTTGGGATGACATTGGGATGACCTTAGGATGACCTCGGGATGACCTTGGAATGACCTTGGGATGACCTTGGGATGACCTTGGGATGACCTTGGATGACTTTGGGATGACCTTGGAATGACCTTGGGATGACCGTGGGATGATCTTGGGATGACCTTGGGATGACATTGGGATGACATTGGGATGACCTTGGGAGATGACCTTGGGATGACATGGGATGACCTTGGGATGACCTTGGGATGACCTTGGGATGACCTTGGGATGACCTTGGGATGACCTTGGGATGACCTTGGATGACTTTTGGATGACCTTGGAATGACTTTTGGATGACCTTGGAATGACCTTTGGATGACCTATGGATGACCTTGGGATGACCTTGAGATGACCTTGGGAGATGACCTTGGGATGACATTGGGATGACCTTGGGAGATGACCTTGGGATGACCTTGGGAGATGACCTTGGGATGATCTTGGGATGACCTTGGGATGACCTTGGGTTGACCTCGGGATGACCTTGGGATGACCTTGGGATGACCTTGGGATGACTTTGGAGTGACCTTCTGAAGACCTTGGGATGACCTTGGGATGACCTTGAGATGACCTTGGGATGACCTTGGGATGACCTTGGGATGACCTTGGGATGACCTTGGGAAGACCTTGGGAAGACCTTGGGATGACCTTGGGATGACCTTGGGATGACCTTAGGATGACCTTAGCATGACCTTGGGATTACCTTGGGATGACCTTGGGATGACCTTTTAATGACCTTTGGATGACCTTTGTATAACCTTGGGATGGCTTTGTGATAACCTTGGGATGACCTTGAAATGACCTTGAAATGATATTGGGATGACCTTGGGATGACCTTAAGATGACCTTGGGATGACCGTGAGATGACCCTTTGTTGACCTTGGGATGACCTTTGGATGACCTTGGGATGATTTTAGGATGATCCAAAATATTCAATTTTAATAGAATTGTATTAAGGTACGTTAAAACGTCTGATAAGCACGTTTTGCAGCAAATATTAACTACAGAAAATATTATTGAGCTAATTTGATAGCTTGGGGCAATCAAACTGTAATTTTTTTTCATAATATGCGTGTCATGAGTAGCAGGTGCAAATTGATTGCTGTGGTAATAGCCCTTGTAGTGGTATATATGGAGACGATTTAACAATATATCACTACTATATAAAATTTTTCTGCATCCAAAATATTCAATTTTAATAGTGTAGTATTAATGTACGTTAAAACGTCTGAAAAGCACGTTTTGCAGCAAATATTAACTACAGGAAATATCATTGAGCTAATTTGATAGCTTGGGGCGATCAGAATTTAAAAAATTTGTTCATAATATGCGTGCCATCAGTAGCAGGTGTTCAATTACTAGCTTAAAATTGATTGCTGTAGTAATAGCCCTTGTAGTAGTAAGATGTCTTGGGATGACCTTGAGATGTCCTTGGGATGACCTTGGGATGTACTTAGGATGACCTTTGGATGACCTTGGGATGACCTTGCAATGACGTTGCGATGACCTTGCGATGACCTTGGGATGACCTTGGGACGACCTTGGGAGTTGATCTTGGGATGACCTTGGGAGATGACCTTGGGATGACCTTGAGATGACGTTGGGATGATCTTGGGATGACCTTGGGATGACCTTGGGATGACTTTGGGATGCCCTTGGGATGATCTTGGGATGACCTTGGGATGACCTTGGGATGACCTTGGGATGACCTTGGGATGACCTTGGGATGACCTTGCGATGACCTTGGAATGACCTTGGGATGACCTTGGGATGTCCTTGGGATGACCTTTGGATGACCTTGGGATGACATTGGGATGACCTTGGGTTGACCTTGGGATTGCATTGGGATGACCTTGGGATGACCTTGGGATGACCTTGAGATGACCTTGGGATGACCTTGGGATGATTTTGGGATGACCTTGGGATGCCCTTGGGATGACCTTGGGATGACCTTGGGATGACATTGGGATGACCTTGGGATGATCTTGGGAAGACCTTGGGATGACCTTTGGATGAACTTTGGATGACCTTGGGATGACCTTGGGATGACCTTGGGATGACCTTGGGATGACCTGGGGATGACCCTGGGATGACCCTGGGATGACCCTGGGATGACCTTGGGATGACCTTGGGATGACCTTGGGATGACCTTGGGATGACCTTGGAATGACTTTGGGATAACCTAGGGGTGACCTTGAGATGACCTTGGGATGACCTTGGGATGACCTTGGGGTGACATTGAGATGACCTTAGGATGACCTTGGGATGACCTTGGGATGACCTTGGGATGACCGTGAAATGACCTTGAGATGACCTAGGGAGATGACCTTGGGATGACATTGGGATGGCCTTGGATAACCTTGGATGACTTTGGGATGACCTTGGGATGACCTTGATATGACCTTGACATGACCTTGGGATGACCTTGGGATTACCTTGGGATGACCTTGGGATGACCTTTGGATGACCTTTGGATGACCTTTGTATAACCTTGGGATGACTTTGTGATAACCTTGGGATGACCTTGAAATGACCTTGAAATGATCTTGGGATGACCTTGGGATGACCTTAAGATGACCTTGGGGTGAACTTGAGATGACCCTTGGTTGACCTTGGGATGACCTTTGGATGACTTTGGGATGATTTTAGGATGATCCAAAATATTCAATTTTAATAGTATAGTATTAAGGTGCGTTAAAACGTCTGAAAAGCACGTTTTGCAGCAAATATTAACTACAGGAAATATTATTGAGCTAATTTGATAGCTTGGGGCGATCAGAATTTAAAAAATTTGTTCATAATATGCGTGTCATCAGTAGCAGGTGTTCAATTACAAGTTTAAAGTTGATTGCAGTGGTAACAGACGTTGTAGTAGGGATGACCTTGGGACGACCTTGGGATGACCTTTGGATGACCTTTGGATGACCTATGGAAGACCTTGGGATGACCTTGAGATGACCTTGGGAGATGACCTTGGGATGACATTGGGATGACCTTGGGATGACCTTGGGATGACATTGGGATGACCTTGGGATGACCTCGGGATGACCTTGGAATGACCTTGGGATGACCTTGGGATGACCTTGGGATGACCTTGGATGACTTTGGGATGACCTTGGAATGACCTTGGGATGACCGTGGGATGATCTTGGGATGACCTTGGGATGACATTGGGATGACATTGGGATGACCTTGGGAGATGACCTTGGGATGACATGGGATGACCTTGGGATGACCTTGGGATGACCTTGGGATGACCTTGGGATGACCTTGGGATGACCTTGGGATGACCTTGGATGACTTTTGGATGACCTTGGAATGACTTTTGGATGACCTTGGAATGACCTTTGGATGACCTATGGATGACCTTGGGATGACCTTGAGATGACCTTGGGAGATGACCTTGGGATGACATTGGGATGACCTTGGGAGATGACCTTGGGATGACCTTGGGAGATGACCTTGGGATGATCTTGGGATGACCTTGGGATGACCTTGGGTTGACCTCGGGATGACCTTGGGATGACCTTGGGATGACCTTGGGATGACTTTGGAGTGACCTTCTGAAGACCTTGGGATGACCTTGGGATGACCTTGAGATGACCTTGGGATGACCTTGGGATGACCTTGGGATGACCTTGGGATGACCTTGGGAAGACCTTGGGAAGACCTTGGGATGACCTTGGGATGACCTTGGGATGACCTTAGGATGACCTTAGCATGACCTTGGGATTACCTTGGGATGACCTTGGGATGACCTTTTAATGACCTTTGGATGACCTTTGTATAACCTTGGGATGGCTTTGTGATAACCTTGGGATGACCTTGAAATGACCTTGAAATGATCTTGGGATGACCTTGGGATGACCTTAAGATGACCTTGGGATGACCGTGAGATGACCCTTTGTTGACCTTGGGATGACCTTTGGATGACCTTGGGATGATTTTAGGATGATCCAAAATATTCAATTTTAATAGAATTGTATTAAGGTACGTTAAAACGTCTGATAAGCACGTTTTGCAGCAAATATTAACTACAGAAAATATTATTGAGCTAATTTGATAGCTTGGGGCAATCAAACTGTAATTTTTTTTCATAATATGCGTGTCATGAGTAGCAGGTGCAAATTGATTGCTGTGGTAATAGCCCTTGTAGTGGTATATATGGAGACGATTTAACAATATATCACTACTATATAAAATTTTTCTGCATCCAAAATATTCAATTTTAATAGTGTAGTATTAATGTACGTTAAAACGTCTGAAAAGCACGTTTTGCAGCAAATATTAACTACAGGAAATATCATTGAGCTAATTTGATAGCTTGGGGCGATCAGAATTTAAAAAATTTGTTCATAATATGCGTGCCATCAGTAGCAGGTGTTCAATTACTAGCTTAAAATTGATTGCTGTAGTAATAGCCCTTGTAGTAGTAAGATGTCTTGGGATGACCTTGAGATGTCCTTGGGATGACCTTGGGATGTACTTAGGATGACCTTTGGATGACCTTGGGATGACCTTGCAATGACGTTGCGATGACCTTGCGATGACCTTGGGATGACCTTGGGACGACCTTGGGAGTTGATCTTGGGATGACCTTGGGAGATGACCTTGGGATGACCTTGAGATGACGTTGGGATGATCTTGGGATGACCTTGGGATGACCTTGGGATGACTTTGGGATGCCCTTGGGATGATCTTGGGATGACCTTGGGATGACCTTGGGATGACCTTGGGATGACCTTGGGATGACCTTGCGATGACCTTGGAATGACCTTGGGATGTCCTTGGAATGACCTTTGGATGACCTTGGGATGACATTGGGATGACCTTGGGTTGACCTTGGGATTGCATTGGGATGACCTTGGGATGACCTTGGGATGACCTTGAGATGACCTTGGGATGACCTTGGGATGATTTTGGGATGACCTTGGGATGCCCTTGGGATGCCCTTGGGATGACCTTGGGATGACCTTGGGATGACCTTGGGATGACATTGGGATGACCTTGGGATGATCTTGGGAAGACCTTGGGATGACCTTTGGATGAACTTTGGATGACCTTGGGATGACCTTGGGATGACCTTGGGATGACCTTGGGATGACCTTGGGATGACCTGGGGATGACCCTGGGATGACCCTGGGATGACCTTGGGATGACCTTGGGATGACCTTGGGATGACCTTGGGATGACCTTGGGATGACCTTGGAATGACTTTGGGATAACCTTGGGATGACCTTGAGATGACCTTGGGTTGACCTATGGATGACCTTGGGATGACCTTGGGATGACCTTGGGATGACCTTGGGATGACCTTGGGATGACCTAGGGGTGACCTTGAGATGACCTTGGGATGACCTTGGGATGACCTTGGGGTGACATTGAGATGACCTTAGGATGACCTTGGGATGACCTTGGGATGACCTTGGGATGACCTTGGGATGACCTTGAAATGACCTTGAGATGACCTAGGGAGATGACCTTGGGATGACATTGGGATGGCCTTGGATAACCTTGGATGACTTTGGGATGACCTTGGGATGACCTTGATATGACCTTGGCATGACCTTGGGATGACCTTGGGATGACCTTGGGATGACCGTGGGATGATCTTTGGATGACCTTGGGATGACCTTTGGATGAACTTGGAATGACCTTGAGATGACATTGGGATGACCTTGGGATGACCTTGAGATGACATTGGGATGACCTTGGGATGACCTTGGGATGACCTTGGGATGACCTTGGGATGACCTTGGAGTGACCTTCTGATGACCTTGGGATGACCTTGGGATGACCTTGGGATGACATTGGGATGACCTTGGGATGACCTTGGGATGACCGTGGGATGATCTTGGGATGACCTTGGGATGACATTGGGATGACATTGGGATGACCTTGGGAGATGACCTTGGGATGACCTTGGGATGACCTTGGGATGACCTTGGGATGACCTTGGGATGACCTTGGGATGACCTTGGATGACTTTTGGATGACCTTGGAATGACTTTTGGATGACCTTGGAATGACCTTTGGATGACCTATGGATGACCTTGGGATGACCTTGAGATGACCTTGGGAGATGACCTTGGGATGACATTGGGATGACCTTGGGAGATGACCTTGGGATGACCTTGGGAGATGACCTTGGGATGATCTTGGGATGACCTTGGGATGACCTTGGGTTGACCTCGGGATGACCTTGGGATGACCTTGGGATGACCTTGGGATGACTTTGGAGTGACCTTCTGAAGACCTTGGGATGACCTTGGGATGACCTTGAGATGACCTTGGGATGACCTTGGGATGACCTTGGGATGACCTTGGGATGACCTTGGGAAGACCTTGGGAAGACCTTGGGATGACCTTGGGATGACCTTGGGATGACCTTAGGATGACCTTAGCATGACCTTGGGATTACCTTGGGATGACCTTGGGATGACCTTTTAATGACCTTTGGATGACCTTTGTATAACCTTGGGATGGCTTTGTGATAACCTTGGGATGACCTTGAAATGACCTTGAAATGATCTTGGGATGACCTTGGGATGACCTTAAGATGACCTTGGGATGACCGTGAGATGACCCTTTGTTGACCTTGGGATGACCTTTGGATGACCTTGGGATGATTTTAGGATGATCCAAAATATTCAATTTTAATAGAATTGTATTAAGGTACGTTAAAACGTCTGATAAGCACGTTTTGCAGCAAATATTAACTACAGAAAATATTATTGAGCTAATTTGATAGCTTGGGGCAATCAAACTGTAATTTTTTTTCATAATATGCGTGTCATGAGTAGCAGGTGCAAATTGATTGCTGTGGTAATAGCCCTTGTAGTGGTATATATGGAGACGATTTAACAATATATCACTACTATATAAAATTTTTCTGCATCCAAAATATTCAATTTTAATAGTGTAGTATTAATGTACGTTAAAACGTCTGAAAAGCACGTTTTGCAGCAAATATTAACTACAGGAAATATCATTGAGCTAATTTGATAGCTTGGGGCGATCAGAATTTAAAAAATTTGTTCATAATATGCGTGCCATCAGTAGCAGGTGTTCAATTACTAGCTTAAAATTGATTGCTGTAGTAATAGCCCTTGTAGTAGTAAGATGTCTTGGGATGACCTTGAGATGTCCTTGGGATGACCTTGGGATGTACTTAGGATGACCTTTGGATGACCTTGGGATGACCTTGCAATGACGTTGCGATGACCTTGCGATGACCTTGGGATGACCTTGGGACGACCTTGGGAGTTGATCTTGGGATGACCTTGGGAGATGACCTTGGGATGACCTTGAGATGACGTCGGGATGATCTTGGGATGACCTTATGATGACCTTGGGATGACTTTGGGATGCCCTTGGGATGATCTTGGGATGACCTTGGGATGACCTTGGGATGACCTTGGGATGACCTTGGGATGACCTTGGGATGACCTTGCGATGACCTTGGAATGACCTTGGGATGTCCTTGGGATGACCTTTGGATGACCTTGGGATGACATTGGGATGACCTTGGGTTGACCTTGGGATTGCATTGGGATGACCTTGGGATGACCTTGGGATGACCTTGAGATGACCTTGGGATGACCTTGGGATGATTTTGGGATGACCTTGGGATGCCCTTGGGATGCCCTTGGGATGACCTTGGGATGACCTTGGGATGACCTTGGGATGACATTGGGATGACCTTGGGATGATCTTGGGAAGACCTTGGGATGACCTTTGGATGAACTTTGGATGACCTTGGGATGACCTTGGGATGACCTTGGGATGACCTTGGGATGACCTTGGGATGACCTGGGGATGACCCTGGGATGACCCTGGGATGACCTTGGGATGACCTTGGGATGACCTTGGGATGACCTTGGGATGACCTTGGGATGACCTTGGAATGACTTTGGGATAACCTTGGGATGACCTTGAGATGACCTTGGGTTGACCTATGGATGACCTTGGGATGACCTTGGGATGACCTTGGGATGACCTTGGGATGACCTTGGGATGACCTTGGGATGACCTAGGGGTGACCTTGAGATGACCTTGGGATGACCTTGGGATGACCTTGGGGTGACATTGAGATGACCTTAGGATGACCTTGGGATGACCTTGGGATGACCTTGGGATGACCTTGGGATGACCTTGAAATGACCTTGAGATGACCTAGGGAGATGACCTTGGGATGACATTGGGATGGCCTTGGATAACCTTGGATGACTTTGGGATGACCTTGGGATGACCTTGATATGACCTTGACATGACCTTGGGATGACCTTGGGATGACCTTGGGATGACCGTGGGATGATCTTTGGATGACCTTGGGATGACCTTTGGATGAACTTGGAATGACCTTGAGATGACATTGGGATGACCTTGGGATGACCTTGAGATGACATTGGGATGACCTTGGGATGAGGATGACTTTGGGATGACCTTTGGATAACCTTGGGATGACCTTAAGATGTCCTTGGGATGACCTTGAGATGTAATTGGGATGACCTTGGGATGACCTTAGGATGACCTTAGCATGACCTTGGGATGACCTTTGGATGACCTTTGTATAACCTTGTGATGACTCTGTGATAACCTTGGGATGACCTTGAAATGACCTTGAAATGATCTTGGGATGACCTTGGGATGACCTTAAGATGACCTTGGTATGAACTTGAGATGACCCTTGGTTGACCTTGGGATGACCTTTGGATGACTTTGGGATGATTTTAGGATGATCCAAGATATTCAATTTTAATAGTATAGTATTAAGGTGCGTTAAAACGTCTGAAAAGCACGTTTTGCAGCAAATATTAACTACAGGAAATATTATTGAGCTAATTTGATAGCTTGGGGCGATCAGAATTTAAAAAATTTGTTCATAATATGCGTGTCATCAGTAGCAGGTGTTCAATTACTAGTTTAAAATTAATTGCAGTGGTAACAGACGTTGTAGTAGGGATGACCTTGGGACGACCTTGGGATGACCTTTGGATGACCTTTGGATGACCTATGGAAGACCTTGGGATGACCTTGAGATGACCTTGGGAGATGACCTTGGGATGACATTGGGATGACCTTGGGAGATGACCTTGGGATGACCTTGGGATGACCTTGGGATGACCTTGAGATGACCTTGGGAGATGACCTTGGGATGACATTGGGATGACCTTGGGAGATGACCTTGGGATGACCTTGGGATGACCTTGGGATGACCTTGGGATGACCTTTGGATGACCTTGGGATGACATTGGGATGACCTTGGGATGACCTTGGGATGACCTTGGGATTACATTGGGATGACCTTGGGACGACCTTGGGATGACCTTTGGATGACCTTTGGATGACCTATGGAAGACCTTGGGATGACCTTGAGATGACCTTGGGAGATGACTTTGGGATGACATTGGGATGACCTTGGGAGATGACCTTGGGATGACCTTGGGATGACCTTGGGATGACCTTGGGATGACCTTGGGATGACCTTGGGATGACCTTGGGATGACCTTGGGATGACCTTGGGATGACCTTGGAGTGACCTTCTGATGACCTTGGAATGACCTTGTGATGACCTTGGGATGACATTGGGATGACCTTGGGATGACCTTGGGATGACCTTGGAATGACCTTGGGATGACCTTGGGATGACCTTGGGATGACCTTGGATGACTTTGGGATGACCTTGGAATGACCTTGGGATGACCGTGGGATGATCTTGGGATGATCTTGGGATGATTTTGGGATGACCTTGGGATGCCCTTGGGATGACCTTGGGATGACCTTGGGATGACATTGGGATGACCTTGGGATGATCTTGGGATGACCTTGGGATGACCTTTGGATGAACTTTGGATGACCTTGGGATGACCTTGGGATGACCTTGGGATGACCTTGGAATGAATTTGGGATAACCTTGGGATGACCTTGAGATGACCTTGGGTTGACCTATGGATGACCTTGGGATGACCTTGGGATGACCTTGGGGTGACCTTGGGATGACCTTGGGATGACCTTGGGATGACCTAGGGGTGACCTTGAGATGCCCTTGGGATGACCTTGGGATGACCTTGGGGTGACATTGAGATGACCTTAGGATGACCTTGGGATGACCTTGGGATGACCTTGGGATGACCTTGAAATGACCTTGAGATGACCTTGGGAGATGACCTTGGGATGACATTGGGATGGCCTTGGATAACCTTGGATGACTTTGGGATGACCTTGGGATGACCTTGATATGACCTTGACATGACCTTGGGATGACCTTGGGCTGACCTTGGGATGACCGTGGGATGATCTTTGGATGACCTTGGGATGACCTTTGGATGAACTTGGAATGACCTTGAGATGACATTGGGATGACCTTGGGATGAGGATGACTTTGGGATGACCTTTGGATAACCTTGGGATGACCTTAAGATGTCCTTGGGATGACCTTGAGATGTCCTTGGGATGACCTTGGGATGACCTTAGGATGACCTTAGCATGACCTTGGGATGACCTTGGGATGACCTTTGGATGACCTTTGTATAACCTTGGGATGACTTTGTGATAACCTTGGGATGACCTTGAAATGACCTTGAAATGATCTTGGGATGACCTTAAGATGACCTTGGGGTGAACTTGAGATGACCCTTGGTTGACCTTGGGATGACCTTTGGATGACTTTGGGATGATTTTAGGATGATCCAAAATATTCAATTTTAATAGTATAGTATTAAGGTGCGTTAAAACGTCTGAAAAGCACGTTTTGCAGCAAATATTAACTACAGGAAATATTATTGAGCTAATTTGATAGCTTGGGGCGATCAGAATTTAAAAAATTTGTTCATAATATGCGTGTCATCAGTAGCAGGTGTTCAATTACTAGTTTAAAATTGATTGCAGTGGTAACAGACGTTGTAGTAGGGATGACCTTGGGACGACCTTGGGATGACCTTTGGATGACCTTTGGATGACCTATGGAAGACCTTGGGATGACCTTGAGATGACCTTGGGAGATGACCTTGGGATGACATTGGGATGACCTTGGATGACTTTGGGATGACCTTGGAATGACCTTGGGATGACCGTGGGATGCTCTTGGGATGACCTTGGGATGACCTTGGGAGATGACATTGGGATGACATTGGGATGACCTTGGGAGATGACCTTGGGATGACCTTGGGAGATGCCCTTGGGTTGACCTTGGGATGATCTTGGGATGACCTTGGGATGACCTTGGGTTGACCTCGGGATGACCTTGGGATGACCTTGGGATGACCTTGGGATGACCTTGGGATGACCTTGGGATGACCTTGGGATGACTTTGGAGTGACCTTTTGAAGACCTTGGGATGACCTTGGGATGACCTTGAGATGACCTTGGGATGACCTTGGGATGACCTTGGGATGACCTTCAGATGACCTTGGGATGACCTTGGGAAGACCTTGGGATGACCTTGGGATGACCTTGGGATGACCTTGGGATGACCTTAGAATGACCTTAGCATGACCTTGGGATTACCTTGGGATGACCTTGGGATGACCTTTGGATGACCTTTGGATGACCTTTGTATAACCTTGGGATGGCTTTGTGATAACCTTGGGATGACCTTGAAATGACCTTGAAATGATCTTGGGATGACCTTGGGATGACCTTAAGATGACCTTGGGATGACCTTGAGATGACCCTTTGTTGACCTTGGGATGACTTTTGGATGACCTTGGGATGATCCAAAATATTCAATTTTAATAGAATTGTATTAAGGTACGTTAAAACGTCTGATAAGCACGGTTTGCAGCAAATATTAACTACAGAAAATATTATTGAGCTAATTTGATAGCTTGGGGCAATCAAACTGTAATTTTTTTTCATAATATGCGTGTCATGAGTAGCAGGTGCAAATTGATTGCTGTGGTAATAGCCCTTGTAGTGGTATATATGGAGACGATTTAACAATATATCACTACTATATAAAATTTTTCTGCATCCAAAATATTCAATTTTAATAGTGTAGTATTAATGTACGTTAAAACGTCTGAAAAGCACGTTTTGCAGCAAATATTAACTACAGGAAATATCATTGAGCTAATTTGATAGCTTGGGGCGATCAGAATTTAAAAAATTTGTTCATAATATGCGTGCCATCAGTAGCAGGTGTTCAATTACTAGCTTAAAATTGATTGCTGTGGTAATAGCCTTTGTAGTAGTAAATATGGAGACCATTTTACCATATATCACTACTATATAAAATTTATCGGCATCCAAAATATTCAATTTTAATAGTATAGTCTTAAGGTACGTTAAAACGTCTGAACAGCACGTTTTGCAGCTAATATTAACTACGGGAAATATTATTGAGCCAATTTGATAGCTAGAGGCGATCAGAATTTAATAAATTTGGTCATAATATGCGTACCATCATTAGCACGTGTTCAATTATTGACTTAAAATCGATTTCTGTGGTAATAGCCCTTGTAGTAGTATATATGGAGACCATTTAAACATATATCACAACTATATATTATTTTCCTACATCCAAAAAATTCTATTTTAATAGTATAGTATTTTTAAGATACGTTAAAACGTCTGAAAAGCAGGTTTTGCAGGAAATGTTAACTACAGAAAATATTATTGAGCTAATTTGATAGCTTGGGGCGATCAGAATTTAAAAAATTTGTTCATAATATGCGTGCCATCAGTTGCAGGTGTTCAATTACTAGCTTAAAATTGATTGCTGTGGTAATAGCCCTTGTAGTAGTATATATTGAGATTATTTAACCATATATCATTACTATATACAATTTTTCTACATCCAAAAAATTCAATTTTAATAGTATAGTATTAAGGTACATTAAAACGTCTGAAAAGCACGTTTTGCAGCAAATATTAACAACAGGAAATATTATTGAGCTAATTTGATAGCTTGGGGCGATCAGAATGTATAAAGTTTGTTCATAATATGCGTGCCATCAGTAGCAGGTGTTCAGTTACTGGCTTAAAATTGATTGTTGTGGAAATAACCCTTGTAGTAGTATATACGGAGACCATTTAACCATATATCACTACTATATAAAAATTTTCTGCATCCAAAAAATTCAATTTTAATAGTATAGTATTAAGGTAGGTTAAATCGTCTGAAAAGCACGTTTTGCAGCTAATATTAACTACGGGAAATATTATTGAGCCAATTTGATAGCTAGAGACGATCAGAATTTAATAAATTTGGTCATAATATGCGTACCATCATTAGCACGTGTTCAATTATTGACTTAAAATCGATTTCTGTGGTAATAGCCCTTGTAGTAGTATATATGGAGACCATTTAAACATATATCACAACTATATATTATTTTCCTACATCCAAAAAATTCTATTTTAATAGTATAGTATTTTTAAGATACGTTAAAACGTCTGAAAAGCAGGTTTTGCAGGAAATGTTAACTACAGAAAATATTATTGAGCTAATTTGATAGCTTGGGGCGATCAGAATTTAAAAAATTTGTTCATAATATGCGTGCCATCAGTTGCAGGTGTTCAATTACTAGCTTAAAATTGATTGCTGTGGTAATAGCCCTTGTAGTAGTATATATTGAGATTATTTAACCATATATCATTACTATACAGTGTGTCCAAGATAAGGAGGGCCAGTATGGGGATCTCGGTAATGGTAAGAGATACAAATTTGGTTAAATGGGAAGAAAGTTGCGCAATTAATGGACTAAAAAAATGACGTCTAGAAATCCTTGATATGGTTTTTCGTTTTTGAGATATCTCAAAAAAACCGAATTTTTGGATTTTCTTTTTTATTTTTTTCTGGCGTTGATATTAAAGTTAGAGCGAAACTGATTAAACTTTTTTATAGCAACTTTTAGTGGACTTAATTATTACGTTATCATTTTTTTTATCCGACGTTTCGTCTTCGAGAAACCATCATCAACTTCATTTTTTTAAATACGGTCCTGGTTTTTTGATGCCAAATTTGCAAATCCCTTGTTACTCTAAATTCAACAATGTACCACATATTATGGTTTAATTACGTTTCGAGCTTTTTTCTGATCATCATCAGAAAATTTTTTAGATACGGACCTGCATTTCTCATAATTTTGTAAAAATAAGTTCATACAGTAAGTTAGGCCTTTTTACATGCCGTTAAAATATTAAAATGCACATCATAATGTCATAATTCTGATACATTAATTTAATAAGCAACCAATAACTATTAACAATAAACAACAAATAAATGAACAAAAGATAGGCAGAAAGAATGAGAAAACGAGCCTTGAAACAATGTAATAGGTATTTAACGTTTTGAAATAGAAGAAGAACTTAGAAGATTGGTTCTTGAAGCCTTTCAAAGTATAACGGCAGTATTGCTGAATAATGTTTTAGATTCTACAGTTAGATGTTATTTATGCATAGAGAATGTTGGCAACCTTTTTGAATACCTTCTGTAAATTTAATACCTATTAAATGGTTTCGATGTTCGTTTTGTTATTCTTTCTGTCTATCTTTTGTTCATTTCTGTTTTGTTTATTGTTAATAGTTATTGGTTGGTTATTAAATTAATGTATCAGAATTATGACATTATGATGTGCATTTTAATATTTTAACGGCATGTAAAAAGGCCTAACTTACTGTATGAACTTATTTTTACAAAATTATGAGAAATGCAGGTCCGTATCTAAAAAATTTTCTGATGATGATCAGAACAAAGCTCGAAACGTAATTAAACCATAATATGTGGTACATTGTTGAATTTAGAGTAACAAGGGATTTCCAAATTTGGCATCAAAAAACCAGAACCGTATTTAAAAAAATGAAGTTGATGATGGTTTCTCGAAGACGAAACGTCGGATAAAAAGTTGGTAACGTAATAATTAAGTCCACAAAAGTTGCTACAAAGAAGTTTAATCAGTTTCGCTCTAACTTTAATATTAACGCCAGAAAAAAATAAAAAGAAAATCCAAAAATTCGGTTTTTTGAGATATCTCAAAAACGAAAAATCATATCAAGGATTTCTAGACGTCATTTTTTTAGTCCTTTAATTGCGCAACTTTCCTTCCCATTTAACCAAATTTGTATCTCTTACCATTACCGAGATCCCCATACTGGCCCTCCTTATCTTGGACACACTGTATACAATTTTTCTACATCCAAAAAATTCAATTTTAATAGTATAGTATTAAGGTACATTAAAACGTCTGAAAAGCACGTTTTGCAGCAAATATTAACAACAGGAAATATTATTGAGCTAATTTGATAGCTTGGGGCGATCAGAATGTATAAAATTTGTTCATAATATGCGTGCCATCAGTAGCAGGTGTTCAATTACTAGCTTAAAATTGATTGCTGTAGTAACAGCCCTTGTAGTAGTATATACGGAGACCATTTAACCATATATCACTACTATATAAAATTTTTCTGCATCCAAAAAATTCTATTTTAATAGTATAGTATTAAGGTAAGTAAAAACGTCTGAAAAGCAAGTTTTGCAGCAAATATTAACTACAAGAGATATTATTGAGTTAAGTTGATAGCTTGGGGCGATCAGAATTTAAAAAATTTGTTCATAATATGCGTGTCATCAGTAGCAGGTGTCAATTACTAGCTTAAAATTGATTGCTGTAGTAATAGCCCTTGTGTAGTATATACGGAGACCATTTAACCATATATCACTACAATATAAAATTTTTCTGCATCCAAAAATTCTATTTTAATAGTATAGTATTAAGGTACGTTAAAACGTCTGAAAAGCACGTTTTGCAGCAAATATTAACTACAGGAGATATTATTGAGTTAAGTTGATAGCTTGGGGCGATCAGAATTTAAAAAATTTGTTCATAATATGCGTGTCATCAGTAGCAGGTGTTCAATTACTAGCTTAAAATTGATTGCTGTAGTAATAGCCCTTGTAGTAGTATATACGGAGACCATTTAACCATATATCACTACTATATAAAATTTTTCTGCATCTGAAAAATTCAATTTTAATAGTATAGTATTAGGTGCGTTAAAACGTCTGGAAAAGCACGTTTTGCAGCAATATTAACTACAGGAAATATTATTGAGTTAATTTGATAGCTTGGGGCGATCAGAATTTAAAAAATTTGTTCATAATATGCGTGTCATCAGTAGCAGGTGTTCAATTACTAGTTTAAAATTGATTGCAGTGGTAATAGACGTTGTAGTAGGGATGACTTTGGGACGACCTTGGGATGACCTTTGGATGACCTTTGGATGACCTATGGATGACTTTGGATGACCTTGAGATGACCTTGGGAGATGACCTTGGGATGACATTGGGATGACCTTGGGAGATGACCTTGGGATGACCTTGTGCGATGACCTTGGGATGACCTTGGGATGACCTTGGGATGACCTTGGAGTGACCTTCTGATGACCTTGGGATGACCTTGCGATGACCTTGGGATGACCTTGGGATGACCTTGGGATGACCTTGGGATGACCTTGGGATGACCTTGGGATGACTTTGGGGTGACCTTGGAATGACCTTGCGATGACCTTGGGATGACCTTGCGATGACCTTGGGATGACCTTGGGATGACCTTGCGATGACCTTGGGATGACTTTGGGATGACCTTGGGATGACCTTGGGATGACCTTGGGATGACCTTGGGATGACCTTGGGGTGGACCTTGGGATGACCTTGGATGACTTTGGGATGACCTTGGGATGACCTTGTAATGACCTTGGATGACCTTGGGATGACCTTGGGATGACTTATGGAAGACCTTGGGATGACCTTGGGATGACCTTGGATAACCTTGGGATGACCTAGGGTGACCTTGGGATGACCTTTGATGACCTTGCGATGACCTTGCGATGACCTTGCGATGACCTTGGGATGACCTTGAGATGACATTGGGATGACCTTGGGATGAGGATGACCTTGGGATAACTGTTTGATAACCTTGGGATGACCTTAAGATGTCCTTGGGATGACCCTGAGATGTCCTTGGGATGACCTTGGGATGTACTTAGGTTGACCTTAGGATGACCTTGGGATGACCTTGGGATGACTTTGGGATGACCTTTGGATGACCTTGGGATGACCTTGCGATGACGTTGCGATGACCTTGCGATGACCTTGGGATGACCTGGGACGACCTTGGGAGTTGATCTTGGGATGACCTTGGGAGATGACCTTGGATGACCTTGAGATGACGTTGGGATGACCTTGGGATGATCTTGGGATGACCTGGGATGACCTTGGGATGACTCTGGGATGCCCTTGGGATGATCTTGGGATGACCTTGGGATGACCTTGGGATGACCTTGGGATGACCTTGGGATGACCTTGCGATGACCTTGGAATGACCTTGGGATGTCCTTGGGATGACCTTTGGATGACTTGGGATGACATTGGGATGACCTTGGGATGACCTTGGGATTGACCTTGGGATGACATTGGGATGACCTTGGGATGACCTTGGATGACCTTGGATGACCTTGAGATGACCTTGGGATGACCTTGGGATGATTTTTAGATGACCTTGGGATGCCCTTTCGATGACCTTGGGATGACCTTGGGATGACATTGGGATGACCTTGGGATGACCTTGGGATGACCTTGGAATGACTTTGGGATGACCTTGGGATGACCTTGGGATGACCTTGGGATGACCTTGGAATGACTTTGGGATAACCTTGGGATGACCTTGAGATGACCTTGGGTTGACCTATGGATGACCTTGGGATGACCTTGGGATGACCTTGGGTGACCTTGGGATGACCTTGGGATGACCTTGGGATGACCTAGGGGTGACCTTGAGATGACCTTGGGATGACCTTGGGATGACCTTGGGGTGACATTGAGATGACCTTAGGATGACCTTGGGATGACCTTGGGATGACCTTGGATGACCTTGGGATGACCTTGAAATGACCTTGAGATGACCTTGGGAGATGACCTTGGGATGACATTGGGATGACCTTGGGAGATGCCCTTGGGATGACCTTGGGATGATCTTGGGATGACCTTGGGATGACCTTGGGTTGACCTCGGGATGACCTTGGGATGACCTTGGGATGACCGTGGGATGACCTTGGGATGACCTTGGGATGACCTTGGGATGACTTTGGGATGACCTTGGATGACTTTTGGATGACCTTGGAATGACCTTGGGATGACCTTGGATGACTTTTGGATGACCTTGGAATGACTTTTGATGACCTTGGAATGACCTTTGGATGACCTATGGATGACTTGGGATGACCTTGGATGACTTTTGGATTACCTTGGAATGACTTTTGGATGACCTTGGAATGACCTTTGGATGACCTATGGATGACCTTGGGATGACCTTGAGATGACCTTGGGAGATGACCTTGGGATGACCTTGGGATGACCTTGGGAGATGACCTTGGGATGATCTTGGGATGACCTTGGGATGACCTTGGTTGACCTCGGGATGACCTTGGGATGACTTGGGATGACCTTGGGATGACTTTGGAGTGACCTTCTGAAGACCTTTGGAATGACCTTGGGATGACCTTGAGATGACCTTGGGATGACCTTGGGATGACCTTGGGATGACCTTGGGATGACCTGGGAGACCTTGGGAAGACCTTGGGATGACCTTGGGATGACCTTGGGATGACCTTAGGATGATCTTAGCATGACCTTGGGATTACCTTGGATGACCTTGGGATGACCTTTAATGACCTTTGGATGCTTTTAATGACCTTTGGATGACCTTTGTATAACCTTGGGATGGCTTTGTGATAACCTTGGATGACCTTGAAATGACCTTGAAATGATCTTGGGATGACCTTGGGATGACCTTAAGATGACCTTGGGATGACCTTGAGATGACCCTTTGTTGACCTTGGGATGACCTTTGGATGACCTTGGGATGATTTTAGGATGATCCAAAATATTCAATTTTAATGGAATTGTATTAAGGTACGTTAAAACGTCTGATAAGCACGTTTTGCAGCAAATATTAACTACAGAAAATATTATTGAGCTAATTTGATAGCTTGGGGCAATCAAACTGTAATTTTTTTTCATAATACGCGTGTCATGAGTAGCAGGTGCAAATTGATTGCTGTGGTAATAGCCCTTGTAGTGGTATATATGGAGACGATTTAACAATATATCACTACTATATAAAATTTTTCTGCATCCAAAATATTCAATTTTAATAGTGTAGTATTAATGTACGTTAAAACGTCTGAAAAGCACGTTTTGCAGCAAATATTAACTACAGGAAATATCATTGAGCTAATTTGATAGCTTGGGGCGATCAGAATTTAAAAAATTTGTTCATAATATGCGTGCCATCAGTAGCAGGTGTTCAATTACTAGCTTAAAATTGATTGCTGTAGTAATAGCCCTTGTAGTAGTAAGATGTCTTGGGATGACCTTGAGATGTCCTTGGGATGACCTTGGGATGTACTTAGGATGACCTTTGGATGACCTTGGGATGACCTTGCAATGACGTTGCGATGACCTTGCGATGACCTTGCGATGACCTTGGGATGACCTTGGGACGACCTTGGGAGTTGATCTTGGGATGACCTTGGGAGATGACCTTGGGATGACCTTGAGATGACGTTGGGATGATCTTGGGATGACCTTGGGATGACCTTGGGATGACTTTGGGATGCCCTTGGGATGATCTTGGGATGACCTTGGGATGACCTTGGGATGACCTTGGGATGACCTTGGGATGACCTTGGGATGACCTTGCGATGACCTTGGAATGACCTTGGGATGACCTTGGGATGTCCTTGGGATGACCTTTGGATGACCTTGGGATGACATTGGGATGACCTTGGGTTGACCTTGGGATTGCATTGGGATGACCTTGGGATGACCTTGGGATGACCTTGAGATGACCTTGGGATGACCTTGGGATGATTTTGGGATGACCTTGGGATGCCCTTGGGATGACCTTGGGATGACCTTGGGATGACATTGGGATGACCTTGGGATGATCTTGGGAAGACCTTGGGATGACCTTTGGATGAACTTTGGATGACCTTGGTATGACCTTGGGATGACCTTGGGATGACCTTGGGATGACCTGGGGATGACCCTGGGATGACCCTGGGATGACCCTGGGATGACCTTGGGATGACCTTGGGATGACCTTGGGATGACCTTGGGATGACCTTGGAATGACTTTGGGATAACCTAGGGGTGACCTTGAGATGACCTTGGGATGACCTTGGGATGACCTTGGGGTGACATTGAGATGACCTTAGGATGACCTTGGGATGACCTTGGGATGACCTTGGGATGACCTTGAAATGACCTTGAGATGACCTAGGGAGATGACCTTGGGATGACATTGGGATGGCCTTGGATAACCTTGGATGACTTTGGGATGACCTTGGGATGACCTTGATATGACCTTGACATGACCTTGGGATGACCTTGGGATGACCTTGGGATGACCGTGGGATGATCTTTGGATGACCTTGGGATGACCTTTGGATGAACTTGGAATGACCTTGAGATGACATTGGGATGACCTTGGGATGACCTTGAGATGACATTGGGATGACCTTGGGATGAGGATGACTTTGGGATGACCTTTGGATAACCTTGGGATGACCTTAAGATGTCCTTGGGATGACCTTGAGATGTAATTGGGATGACCTTGGAATGACCTTAGGATGACCTTAGCATGACCTTGGGATGACCTTTGGATGACCTTTGTATAACCTTGTGATGACTTTGTGATAACCTTGGGATGACCTTGAAATGACCTTGAAATGATCTTGGGATGACCTTGGGATGACCTTAAGATGACCTTGGTATGAACTTGAGATGACCCTTGGTTGACCTTGGGATGACCTTTGGATGACTTTGGGATGATTTTAGGATGATCAAAGATATTCAATTTTAATAGTATAGTATTAAGGTGCGTTAAAACGTCTGAAAAGCACGTTTTGCAGCAAATATTAACTACAGGAAATATTATTGAGCTAATTTGATAGCTTGGGGCGATCAGAATTTAAAAAATTTGTTCATAATATGCGTGTCATCAGTAGCAGGTGTTCAATTACTAGTTTAAAATTAATTGCAGTGGTAACAGACGTTGTAGTAGGGATAACCTTGGGACGACCTTGGGATGACCTTTGGATGACCTTTGGATGACCTATGGAAGACCTTGGGATGACCTTGAGATGACCTTGGGAGATGACCTTGGGATGACATTGGGATGACCTTGGGAGATGACCTTGGGATGACCTTGGGATGACCTTGGGATGACCTTGGGATGACCTTGAGATGACCTTGGGAGATGACCTTGGGATGACATTGGGATGACCTTGGAATGAATTTGGGATAACCTTGGGATGACCTTGAGATGACCTTGGGTTGACCTATGGATGACCTTGGGATGACCTTGGGATGACCTTGGGATGACCTTGGGATGACCTTGGGGTGACCTTGGGATGACCTTGGGATGACCTTGGGATGACCTAGGGGTGACCTTGAGATGCCCTTGGGATGACCTTGGGATGACCTTGGGGTGACATTGAGATGACCTTAGGATGACCTTGGGATGACCTTGGGATGACCTTGGGATGACCTTGAAATGACCTTGAGATGACCTTGGGAGATGACCTTGGGATGACATTGGGATGGCCTTGGATAACCTTGGATGACTTTGGGATGACCTTGGGATGACCTTGATATGACCTTGACATGACCTTGGGATGACCTTGGGCTGACCTTGGGATGACCGTGGGATGATCTTTGGATGACCTTGGGATGACCTTTGGATGAACTTGGAATGACCTTGGGATGACCTTGGGATGAGGATGACTTTGGGATGACCTTTGGATAACCTTGGGATGACCTTAAGATGTCCTTGGGATGACCTTGAGATGTCCTTGGGATGACCTTGGGATGACCTTAGGATGACCTTAGCATGACCTTGGGATGACCTTGGGATGACCTTTGGATGACCTTTGTATAACCTTGGGATGACTTTGTGATAACCTTGGGATGACCTTGAAATGACCTTGAAATGATCTTGGGATGACCTTAAGATGACCTTGGGGTGAACTTGAGATGACCCTTGGTTGACCTTGGGATGACCTTTGGATGACTTTGGGATGATTTTAGGATGATCCAAAATATTCAATTTTAATAGTATAGTATTAAGGTGCGTTAAAACGTCTGAAAAGCACGTTTTGCAGCAAATATTAACTACAGGAAATATTATTGAGCTAATTTGATAGCTTGGGGCGATCAGAATTTAAAAAATTTGTTCATAATATGCGTGTCATCAGTAGCAGGTGTTCAATTACTAGTTTAAAATTAATTGCAGTGGTAACAGACGTTGTAGTAGGGATAACCTTGGGACGACCTTGGGATGACCTTTGGATGACCTTTGGATGACCTATGGAAGACCTTGGGATGACCTTGAGATGACCTTGGGAGATGACCTTGGGATGACATTGGGATGACCTTGGGAGATGACCTTGGGATGACCTTGGGATGACCTTGGGATGACCTTGGGATGACCTTGAGATGACCTTGGGAGATGACCTTGGGATGACATTGGGATGACCTTGGAATGAATTTGGGATAACCTTGGGATGACCTTGAGATGACCTTGGGTTGACCTATGGATGACCTTGGGATGACCTTGGGATGACCTTGGGATGACCTTGGGATGACCTTGGGGTGACCTTGGGATGACCTTGGGATGACCTTGGGATGACCTAGGGGTGACCTTGAGATGCCCTTGGGATGACCTTGGGATGACCTTGGGGTGACATTGAGATGACCTTAGGATGACCTTGGGATGACCTTGGGATGACCTTGGGATGACCTTGAAATGACCTTGAGATGACCTTGGGAGATGACCTTGGGATGACATTGGGATGGCCTTGGATAACCTTGGATGACTTTGGGATGACCTTGGGATGACCTTGATATGACCTTGACATGACCTTGGGATGACCTTGGGCTGACCTTGGGATGACCGTGGGATGATCTTTGGATGACCTTGGGATGACCTTTGGATGAACTTGGAATGACCTTGAAATGACATTGGGATGACCTTGGGATGAGGATGACTTTGGGATGACCTTTGGATAACCTTGGGATGACCTTAAGATGTCCTTGGGATGACCTTGAGATGTCCTTGGGATGACCTTGGGATGACCTTAGGATGACCTTAGCATGACCTTGGGATGACCTTGGGATGACCTTTGGATGACCTTTGTATAACCTTGGGATGACTTTGTGATAACCTTGGGATGACCTTGAAATGACCTTGAAATGATCTTGGGATGACCTTAAGATGACCTTGGGGTGAACTTGAGATGACCCTTGGTTGACCTTGGGATGACCTTTGGATGACTTTGGGATGATTTTAGGATGATCCAAAATATTCAATTTTAATAGTATAGTATTAAGGTGCGTTAAAACGTCTGAAAAGCACGTTTTGCAGCAAATATTAACTACAGGAAATATTATTGAGCTAATTTGATAGCTTGGGGCGATCAGAATTTAAAAAATTTGTTCATAATATGCGTGTCATCAGTAGCAGGTGTTCAATTACTAGTTTAAAATTGATTGCAGTGGTAACAGACGTTGTAGTAGGGATGACCTTGGGACGACCTTGGGATGACCTTTGGATGACCTTTGGATGACCTATGGAAGACCTTGGGATGACCTTGAGATGACCTTGGGAGATGACCTTGGGATGACATTGGGATGACCTTGGATGACTTTGGGATGACCTTGGAATGACCTTGGGATGACCGTGGGATGCTCTTGGGATGACCTTGGGATGACCTTGGGAGATGACATTGGGATGACATTGGGATGACCTTGGGAGATGACCTTGGGATGACCTTGGGATGACCTTGGGATGACCTTGGGATGACCGTGGGATGATCTTGGGATGACCTTGGGATGACCTTGGGAGATGACATTGGGATGACATTGGGATGACCTTGGGAGATGACCTTGGGATGACCTTGGGATGACCTTGGGATGACCTTGGGATGACCTTGGGATGACCTTGGATGACTTTGGGATGACCTTGGAATGACCTTGGGATGACCGTGGGATGATCTTGGGATGACCTTGGGATGACCTTGGGAGATGACATTGGGATGACATTGGGATGACCTTGGGAGATGACCTTGGGATGACCTTGGGATGACCTTGGGATGACCTTGGGATGACCTTGGGATGACCTTGGGATGACCTTGGATGACTTTTGGATGACCTTGGAATGACTTTTGGATGACCTTGGAATGACCTTTGGATGACCTATGGATGACCTTGGGATGACCTTGAGATGAACTTGGGAGATGACCTTGGGATGACATTGGGATGACCTTGGGAGATGACCTTGGGATGACCTTGGGAGATGCCCTTGGGATGACCTTGGGATGATCTTGGGATGACCTTGGGATGACCTTGGGTTGACCTCGGGATGACCTTGGGATGACCTTGGGATGACCTTGGGATGACCTTGGGATGACCTTGGGATGACTTTGGAGTGACCTTTTGAAGACCTTGGGATGACCTTGGGATGACCTTGAGATGACCTTGGGATGACCTTGGGATGACATTGGGATGACCTTGGGATGACCTTCAGATGACCTTGGGATGACCTTAAGAAGACCTTGGGATGACCTTGGGATGACCTTGGGATGACCTTGGGATGACCTTAGAATGACCTTAGCATGACCTTGGGATTACCTTGGGATGACCTTGGGATGACCTTTGGATGACCTTTGGATGACCTTTGTATAACCTTGGGATGGCTTTGTGATAACCTTGGGATGACCTTGAAATGACCTTGAAATGATCTTGGGATGACCTTGGGATGACCTTAAGATGACCTTGGGATGACCTTGAGATGACCCTTTGTTGACCTTGGGATGACTTTTGGATAACCTTGGGATGATTTTAGGATGATCCAAAATATTCAATTTTAATAGAATTGTATTAAGGTACGTTAAAACGTCTGATAAGCACGGTTTGCAGCAAATATTAACTACAGAAAATATTATTGAGCTAATTTGATAGCTTGGGGCAATCAAACTGTAATTTTTTTTCATAATATGCGTGTCATGAGTAGCAGGTGCAAATTGATTGCTGTGGTAATAGCCCTTGTAGTGGTATATATGGAGACGATTTAACAATATATCACTACTATATAAAATTTTTCTGCATCCAAAATATTCAATTTTAATAGTGTAGTATTAATGTACGTTAAAACGTCTGAAAAGCACGTTTTGCAGCAAATATTAACTACAGGAAATATCATTGAGCTAATTTGATAGCTTGGGGCGATCAGAATTTAAAAAATTTGTTCATAATATGCGTGCCATCAGTAGCAGGTGTTCAATTACTAGCTTAAAATTGATTGCTGTGGTAATAGCCTTTGTAGTAGTAAATATGGAGACCATTTTACCATATATCACTACTATATAAAATTTATCGGCATCCAAAATATTCAATTTTAATAGTATAGTCTTAAGGTACGTTAAAACGTCTGAACAGCACGTTTTGCAGCTAATATTAACTACGGGAAATATTATTGAGCCAATTTGATAGCTAGAGGCGATCAGAATTTAATAAATTTGGTCATAATATGCGTACCATCATTAGCACGTGTTCAATTATTGACTTAAAATCGATTTCTGTGGTAATAGCCCTTGTAGTAGTATATATGGAGACCATTTAAACATATATCACAACTATATATTATTTTCCTACATCCAAAAAATTCTATTTTAATAGTATAGTATTTTTAAGATACGTTAAAACGTCTGAAAAGCAGGTTTTGCAGGAAATGTTAACTACAGAAAATATTATTGAGCTAATTTGATAGCTTGGGGCGATCAGAATTTAAAAAATTTGTTCATAATATGCGTGCCATCAGTTGCAGGTGTTCAATTACTAGCTTAAAATTGATTGCTGTGGTAATAGCCCTTGTAGTAGTATATATTGAGATTATTTAACCATATATCATTACTATATACAATTTTTCTACATCCAAAAAATTCAATTTTAATAGTATAGTATTAAGGTACATTAAAACGTCTGAAAAGCACGTTTTGCAGCAAATATTAACAACAGGAAATATTATTGAGCTAATTTGATAGCTTGGGGCGATCAGAATGTATAAAGTTTGTTCATAATATGCGTGCCATCAGTAGCAGGTGTTCAGTTACTGGCTTAAAATTGATTGTTGTGGAAATAACCCTTGTAGTAGTATATACGGAGACCATTTAACCGTATATCACTACTATATAAAAATTTTCTGCATCCAAAAAATTCAATTTTAATAGTATAGTATTAAGGTAGGTTAAATCGTCTGAAAAGCACGTTTTGCAGCTAATATTAACTACGGGAAATATTATTGAGCCAATTTGATAGCTAGAGACGATCAGAATTTAATAAATTTGGTCATAATATGCGTACCATCATTAGCACGTGTTCAATTATTGACTTAAAATCGATTTCTGTGGTAATAGCCCTTGTAGTAGTATATATGGAGACCATTTAAACATATATCACAACTATATATTATTTTCCTACATCCAAAAAATTCTATTTTAATAGTATAGTATTTTTAAGATACGTTAAAACGTCTGAAAAGCAGGTTTTGCAGGAAATGTTAACTACAGAAAATATTATTGAGCTAATTTGATAGCTTGGGGCGATCAGAATTTAAAAAATTTGTTCATAATATGCGTGCCATCAGTTGCAGGTGTTCAATTACTAGCTTAAAATTGATTGCTGTGGTAATAGCCCTTGTAGTAGTATATATTGAGATTATTTAACCATATATCATTACTATACAGTGTGTCCAAGATAAGGAGGGCCAGTATGGGGATCTCGGTAATGGTAAGAGATACAAATTTGGTTAAATGGGAAGAAAGTTGCGCAATTAATGGACTAAAAAAATGACGTCTAGAAATCCTTGATATGGTTTTTCGTTTTTGAGATATCTCAAAAAACCGAATTTTTGGATTTTATTTTTTATTTTTTTCTGGCGTTGATATTAAAGTTAGAGCGAAACTGATTAAACTTTTTTATAGCAACTTTTAGTGGACTTAATTATTACGTTATCATTTTTTTTATCCGACGTTTCGTCTTCGAGAAACCATCATCAACTTCATTTTTTTAAATACGGTCCTGGTTTTTTGATGCCAAATTTGCAAATCCCTTGTTACTCTAAATTCAACAATGTACCACATATTATGGTTTAATTACGTTTCGAGCTTTTTTCTGATCATCATCAGAAAATTTTTTAGATACGGACCTGCATTTCTCATAATTTTGTAAAAATAAGTTCATACAGTAAGTTAGGCCTTTTTACATGCCGTTAAAATATTAAAATGCACATCATAATGTCATAATTCTGATACATTAATTTAATAAGCAACCAATAACTATTAACAATAAACAACAAATAAATGAACAAAAGATAGGCAGAAAGAATGAGAAAACGAGCCTTGAAACAATGTAATAGGTATTTAACGTTTTGAAATAGAAGAAGAACTTAGAAGATTGGTTCTTGAAGCCTTTCAAAGTATAACGGCAGTATTGCTGAATAATGTTTTAGATTCTACAGTTAGATGTTATTTATGCATAGAGAATGTTGGCAACCTTTTTGAATACCTTCTGTAAATTTAATACCTATTAAATGGTTTCGATGTTCGTTTTGTTATTCTTTCTGTCTATCTTTTGTTCATTTCTTTTTTGTTTATTGTTAATAGTTATTGGTTGGTTATTAAATTAATGTATCAGAATTATGACATTATGATGTGCATTTTAATATTTTAACGGCATGTAAAAAGGCCTAACTTACTGTATGAACTTATTTTTACAAAATTATGAGAAATGCAGGTCCGTATCTAAAAAATTTTCTGATGATGATCAGAACAAAGCTCGAAACGTAATTAAACCATAATATGTGGTACATTGTTGAATTTAGAGTAACAAGGGATTTCCAAATTTGGCATCAAAAAACCAGAACCGTATTTAAAAAAATGAAGTTGATGATGGTTTCTCGAAGACGAAACGTCGGATAAAAAAGTTGGTAACGTAATAATTAAGTCCACTAAAAGTTGCTACAAAGAAGTTTAATCAGTTTCGCTCTAACTTTAATATTAACGCCAGAAAAAAATAAAAAATAAAATCCAAAAATTCGGTTTTTTTGAGATATCTCAAAAACGAAAAATCATATCAAGGATTTCTAGACGTCATTTTTTTAGTCCTTTAATTGCGCAACTTTCTTCCCATTTAACCAAATTTGTATCTCTTACCATTACCGAGATCCCCATACTGGCCCTCCTTATCTTGGACACACTGTATATATATAA
>CALNHX010008568.1:0-17638 GCA_940337035.1 Agriotes lineatus | reverse complement strand
GTATATCAAAGTGTATTCAACTGACATTTATACAATATGCTACGCCAATAATTTCATTTCTAGACTTTATTGGGCCTTCCTCGTTAGGCAAGGTTTCTGTATGACAAGTTTAAATTAAATCTTCGGTAGGGATTTTTTGACTTCACACGTGTTAAGGAATTTGAATGTTATTGGATAGTTTTAGAGTAGCTTCCGTTTCCAAGATGACTTCCCGATTTATTGTTGTGGAAAACAAACGCAACCTCTTGTTCATAAAAGAAGTGCAGCGGGAGCACATACATTTTCTTTGCAGGGTAATAATTGGCTTCTTCTGGTTGCTGTGCCGTGTGTTAACAATTTTTTCATGCGTTCTTAGAAACATCGCGCCCATACTAAAATATGCATTTGAATGGTTCCACTTACCACTTCCAAGCTCTAATACTAGCTAAGAGATGAGTGTTCATAGCTTAGCGTTAAAGTTCTTAACGAATATCTCTCTACAGCTTTTTCCGGCGAACCGACCTGTTGCGTTGTATGCCGGAGACGACGTCAATATTGGAGGTTATGTTGTAGAACTCGTAATAAATGAATTGCTTCACATATAATAATCGTGAGTTAATTTCTGAACTCACAGACTGAATAGCTTAAATACTTAATCATTTTACTTGGTTTATTATCATATCTGCAAGTTAGTTTCTAATAACGTTTTTTTATCTTAAAGCGGACGCTTACTTCTGACTGCGTTCGAAACGGTTAATTAGTAATTCTCACATACTATATAAACTTTGTGTAATTGCCACACCGATGAGTTGCAATATAGGTTATTAATTAGACCTTTTTTATTACAAAGTCGTGTTCGTATTCAATTTGACATATTGCTACGTAATATTTTACTACAATATTTTGCAGGCGTATTTACGCATTTTTTGGTTGAGATATGTACTTAACATAATAAATATAACCGTTATTATTGAATACATGTTTTGTTTTCTAAGTGCTCTAGACGCCCTTAAGGTACCACACATGTACCCAATTCCAATGACAAACGATCACCCTACTGCAGCATAACTGCCCCAAGTGACTCTATCCTCTGAAGCGTACAGGGTATTCATGTATATTTTGACACCGACCTATGCAGTTTACCATTAGAGATACCAAACATTTCAGATACAAATGTTGTTAGCCAAACTACCAGAATCTATTACCAGAGCAAATAAATGAGCATCAGAAAATACTAAAATAACACAAAAATCGGTTCTTTAAATAGAACACTTTATGTTTTTAAAATATTTAAATAGCTCATTTTCCTAATCTCACATATGAATACATTTGCTGGCATTTTATATATTGTTTTCTCTTTCAATATCTTTTTGCTTTTCAGTGTTTCTATGGTAGCTTCTACTTCATCCAATAAGATATGTGGTTCTTCTTCATATACTGTTATGTAATGTTAGTCAATGTACTATTAGGCAAACGCCCCAATACTCAGGGCACTTATATTAAATTTTAAAAATGCAAAACTTGCCGGTCAGTATCTTAGGCTAACTAAAATTAAACGTATTTATTACTCTGCAATAAAATGGTTAATTGCCCAGTTCTATATTTGATCAAATTGCAATAATCGTATGGGCTTGCTCCGGCAAAACACAAGACTGATATCTCAGGTTAGGTTCAAATTTGAATTTTATATTAAAAGAATTCTGTAGAATATTTAACTCAGAGCAGTTCAAATACTCAAAATTTCAGTACAACTGCGCTACTCAATAACTCATAACCTCACAAAATTGAGTTACACCACAAAAGGTTCGCGGGTGCATACTGCGTTTTATTTTGATATTCAAAAGCGAAATTTGCAAGGAAATCGCAGGTAAACTGAATCGTATCTTCCGCCTAGCAACATCTAACTTGCTTTTGTTTCAGGTTGTGACGTAAAAACGACGCGCTACTATCTTTTGTCTTGGATTTCTGTGAAAACTGCAAATCCTGGCATAAATCGCATTTTCTAATGACGCCACGGATTTTTTGGAACTTGGATATATCTGCATGCTCGGAAGCACGATGAATTTCTTCAGCAAGGTGTGTTCTCGAAGTCCACTGGCTTTCCGGACTCCAACCACATAAAAACCTGCCAAATCGTACCTTTTAAAATAGTGCCGACGCCGTCCCAACCTGTAGGACTTGAGATCTCTGGCTTCTGATGTTGGAATGGACTCGTATCGCAGTTTGAAATTTCCAGGTTGTCGAAGCCGAACCCACGCCGATCTTGGCTTGCACAATTTTATAAACTTTTTCGGTGGAGAAACTTCCACTTATGCCCGGTGACTTGTAGAATAACTTTGTACACTTTTTAGACTTTGCAATTAACTTTTATTATATTAAAACACTAAAAATCAGGAGCATCATTTGCCCACAAGTTGACATTACAAGGATTATTTTCTATTTTTTTTAAACAAAAGAGTATCGCGTTACCTAGTAACCGCGATCTAGTATTGTTCAAAGGAAATAAGTTTTGGTTACAATTTTCACATAAAAGAATAAAATTTGATTAACATGTTTGTTGCTTAAAACTAGAAATTGTCTTTATTTTTTATACCTAAAAATTTTCCTTTCTTGTCACATAAAATGTTATTTTTCGCTGCTCTGCTATAAACACTTAATTTTAAATTGCACTGGCACTTGAGTTCAATTTTAATCACGTCACTAATTATTCTTCATTTCAGTTGCCCTCGTTCTGCATTGCTCTTTGCAAATTATATCTTATCTTGCTTTGATTTCCATCTACCTTTCAGCTTGCTTGCTTTTCACTGGCCTGCACGTTTATTAATAACTCTACGTTCATATTCATTATGCACATAAACAAATTCTTGCATTATGTACTTACATTTGGTCCGGCTTCAAATATGCTCAAACCTATCATATTACTTATATTATATTAGCCATCTTAAATCTTTCTTTTACTCAAACTTCAAATTCAATCCTTCCGAAACCTGCTTTTCTTATGCTAGCCTTTAACCCTCTAATTGTGCTTCTTGCATCTCATTTCCAATGCATTTAATAACTTCAACTACTGTCTAGATTGGAATTAAATAAAATATTTCAATTCTGTGCTTTAATTGACTTTGTTCAATATTTCTCTATGCATACAGAACTAAATTGCGAGCATTAAACCATTAATTTATGAATGCAACTACGTTTATACTTAATGTCAAAACTCGACATTTGATTTTTAAGTGATTTATAGTTGCATTCATAAATTAGGAACTATTCCATATCCATACTAGATGAAAATCATTTTTGATCATACTAACTTTGCAGAGATACGTTCGTTTTCTAAAATCACTAGTTTTCCAGTTTGCAATAAGCCAAGGACGTTTCATGTTCCACGTGGTATCACTTCGAGTCTGGATTTTTACCATAGGTAATTTCAAAACTGCCAAGTATGGATTTTGAATTGTAAATTATTATACAATTTTTTTTCACGCAAAACGCCAGTAGAAAAATTAACTTCGAAACACAGTATGTATTATCACATTTTTGTTTTTTACCCTATCCATAGCAATATTGATCATAACAAAATTACTTTTCGAGAGTCAGATTTCATTTCTTAAGACGATTTTACCGAGAAAGCTAGTTTTATGTAGAACTACATTCTTCGTAATTGCAAATTAAAAATCCCTTCTTGTAATTTTAATAAAAATTATTTTAAAAATTCTAGACAAGCAGTACTATTTACAACTGACGCATCCTAAGATTTAAAGTAATCAGATAATTAGATTTATTTTATTATGGACTATTCCTTTCTTTGCAAATGAGTTTCGCCTTTCTGGCGTGATTTACACGTTGAGTTACCGAGCTCTTTTACTTTTCCTCCCGATGAAGCCCCTTACGAAAGTGGGAGAAACTTTGAGTTTTTTGACCTCAATAATGACACGGTCCAATGCCGGAAGTCGTTTGTTACTTTATGGACTAAATATTCATGTCAAAATGTATTGGAATGGCATGGATGCAAGAAGTGCCGTTTTTGGAGTAACAGCAGCGCAATTCGTGATTGCGAGGTATTATGATGTAGTGAGAGACACTAACATTGTTTCTGTAATATTAGCGGATAAATAATTGTATATTATATCCAAAGCCGTCGTTAGCGCTCCCTTCGCCCATCAACGTGATCTTACTACAAGCGTTGGTTTGCTATGGGAAGCATTTGGTTAATTAAGAGATAAGAACAGTTGCCATTTGTGCTGAAAATAGTTCTAATTATATATATTTTGTACGGATTTGAATACCAGACGATATCATTAATTGAATTTGAAATGTGTTGTACCAGCGGCTTCTGTGAGTTTTACTCTTAGATTTGAACATGAAGTCATCCTCCACAAAGTCATGTACACGTTTTCTTATAACTTCAAGGCGTTCTGCTTTAAGCATTTGTTGGGAATACCACCGACTCGTATGTTGACAGGGTTGTTGCACGCCATACCTGCTGGCTAAATATAATTTGAATGCACCAATCAATTATTGACCAATGCTTCTGATGTCACTTTTGATCATATTTCAAGTGGAACATTCGTCGAGGAAATGCTACGCAAAAACCTACCTGATCATTAACTTCGTAAGATTATACTATAAAATATTCACAGAATGTAATTTGGTATCGGATCTTCAGACTTTTATTTGACTGGAATGTGTGTATGTGTGAACGTAGAGTAATTCATGATCGCTATTATGTTCCAAACAACAAAATTTTGTTTGACTAAACGTTAAATTAAACAATTTGTTACTTTTAGTTTTGAGGTTATTTGCCCCTCCGTAAAATTATTTACATACTAGAGATTCAGCAAAGATTTTGTATGTTTAATTGAAGATATTTGAATTATTATTAATACACTACTCCTTACTTTACTGCTAACATAATGGAATGTTCATTACTACTACATGGCATTTCAACTGTTTATATTTAATGTTGCAGTACACTTAATTAACCTTGCCTATTTTATTTGAGGGATATTTTATATTCTTTTTAGCAGTATGTCATATGTACAATTAATGTAGAGCTGAAGTAATTAAAATGATTTCTTTCATATCCCAGTAGCGTGCTTGGAATTTTAAAGGGTTAAACTACAAACCTGGCATCTAGAAATAATTGCGGATTTAGATTAATTTATTAAATTAGATAACCCATATACTCTTCGACTCTTCTAGCCATCTAAAGTTTACATTTTGAGAAAATTTCTATTTTGAGCAAATTTCATAGTGCAAGTTACTTGTATTTGGTTCTTCATAAATAACGGTCCCCGTGTGTATTTGGAACAGTTATGCTAACAAATAGGTCTTAAGAAACGACATGAAACTGCGCTGACACCGAACCAAAAGTAGAGTGGGTTTTTACTTCTGAGTTCTCAAGTAAGAGGTAAATAAAGACGTATTTTGTTTAATCATATTTTATTTATTATAATTTATTTTTAGAAGAGGCTCAAAGTATAAAGAAATATCATTTTATAAAATTTACTCTTTATCTAATGCTAGGTGAAAATATTTTTTGAAACAAAAACCTATTTTGTCTATAAAAGTGTAAGTTGCAAATCATGGGTAGTTTTTAATTTGATAAAAACTTAATGCGACTGAAATGTCATATTGGCTGTGGTATCACTACCCCGCAGTCGACGTCTATGAACAAGTGTAGAACAGCGTAACAGCATCTCAGCTTTATAAGAACTTGTATCGGATATCTTACACGCTTTGCATTGCAAATGGGGGGTTTCTCAGGGATTGCCAAATTAAATTTGGGCTAATAAGACAGATTCGCTTTCGTGCGCATTCAGTGTGGCGCGATTCTTTATTTGATCACAAGTTGATTACCCAAGCATCATGACGTCATGACTGTCAAAAACAGAAGTTGAGGTTGGTTTTTGTGCAAGCCACTGCGTAACCGCGGTACGGTGGCCAAATATTAATTTAAATATTTCCCGCCGATTAATTGAAATTCAGAATGCGGAAGAACGCTAATAAAGTTTGCCCGTTACAGCCTGAACGGAGGAAGAAGGAATTTGATTTTATTAAATTTATTCGATTTGAGACGTTGGCTTTCTATACATCGAGGAAATACTGAAACGTGGCCGCAGGTGTGACGAAATTTCACACTTCTCTTATTTACTTAATGTATGTGTTTTGTTGGTAAGGGTTGCGTATAGTGACGTACATTTAAATGTAGTAAGTTAATTAAAGTTAGACGATTTCTATTTTTGTCTAAGGCGTTGTTGCTTGCTAATTGCTTCGTGTTAATCAATAGTTTTTAGTTGTTATGGTTTTTATGTAATCTCGAGTTTGTTCTTAAAAGAAAAAATTAAGAAATTAACAAAGATACGACACGCAGGGTTATAAAAACTAAAGTATGTCTCATGTCAACTATACAACATGTTATTAAAATGCGTCGTTAAGTTTGTTGCAGTTATTCGTTAATCTACATTTTAAGTACGCCTTTGTAAACCCAATTGATATCAAGCCATTTGTAACCACTTCATGTTCTTCCTTATGTTTCTATCCTGTGTCGAAGCTCTTTGTGTAATCTGACCGCCCTGTTGAAGATCTTCTCCTGCTTCATTTTGCTGAGATTAAGGTAAACTTGTTTTGACAGATAGAAGTACAGATATGTAATTCTACACTTTACCCTTGCATGCTTGAACACGGCACAAACAATTGCAATTATAGGAATATTAAATGGAACTAAAAAATTTGGGCTTCTTGGAATTAATTTAGAATAACCGTTGATTCATGATGATAATCTACTATGTAACGTGTTGCGTGCAACGCCGTACTTAACGAATCGGTCCTCTTAATCTACAACGCCTTAACTTGTTCTTTTTCTGCCTCTAATTAAATAGATGTTTCACAGTCACACTAATTTAAATGAGATTTGTTGCAGATTAATTCTTGAAGTCTATGATTTCAATTATTTCTACATTATCACCACGATTATGTTTTAGCGTTAAATGGAAATGGAAATTGCTCGACGCTAAGCTCATATGTATTTAAAAAACCCAATGAATTCGTCAACTGCGACATGGTGAAATTTTAATAGCAGCTACGAAAAACTGACACAGTTTTTACGCATTGTCGATATTGATTACGCTGTGCTATATTTCAAATTTTAATACCTGTCTGTGTCCTTAGTGTCCTTGCACAGGCGTTCGCCTTTTATATTACACATGTCTATACATCAGCTTGGCTGCGAAATAGTTTAAAGTAATGGGATATAAATAGATAACTTGGAAAAACATTATACGTGTTATAAAAACGGTCGTTACTGTAAAAAGGTTTTTAGTTTGAAGCACCGTCTATTGTCTTCGAAATTTAATAGCATGGCACGTTTTCAACGCTGTTCTGAATATTTTTTTACCACTACAAAAAGTTGTAGATTTTTTAAAATGAATGCTAGACCTCCAATTGCCACAACCACTCATCTTGTGTTAGCCTATGCATTATTTTTCTGCATATTGTTGTTATAAGTCTCGTTTAATTAAATGCACAGTCTCAAATATCTTGGGTAATAATGAATTACTAGAGATGGTTTAAGACGTCAAGAACATAAAGAAAGATTATAAGAGCACTGAATTCTCTACGGTGGGAAAAATAATAATAATAAATTGCTCAAGTACAGGTCTAAAGAGTAGCTTCAGCACTGCGAAAACAACGGTTGACCTTGCGCCAAAACCAAATAGCGCATGAAGGTGCTCGGGACCTTAGCAACAACTTTGCCCCCTTTCAAAATTTCGATATCTGTAGCCGTTCGAAAGTTACAGGCGATCCAGACAGACACACGGACACACAGACAGACAGACAGACGGACGGACAAAACGTTCGCATAAGTACGCTGAAGCTACTAATAAAAATAGAAAAACGAATAGGGACTATTATGATTGAATCATATACGGAAGGGGCCATAATTATATATAACAGCAATAAGATAACATGAACAACAAAATAAAATGCTTGAGTAAGAAAGAGGTGACCATACGATAAAATTACTTTAGTAGGCATGTTTAGTTGACTTGCGTCATAATTAAAATAAGCGTCATGCCTACTCGAATATTTGCTACTATGTTTATCTCTTTCTTACTCAATCAATATGTGTTATTTTCTTGTTCATGTTATCTCATTGCTGTTATATATAATTGTGGGCCCATCGGTATATTTAGTAAAAAAAAAGTAAATTTTTGCAACAATATTAATTCATGATAATATACGTATATAGAAGGCGTCTTAAGGTTAGATATGTGGACAATTCCCTTATTTAAAAACGTCAAATTAATAAAAATGAGATTATTGTTAGTAACATGTAAGCAAATGAAACCGAAATTAAGCTTGGCTTTAAAAAAAATAAGTCATGTGCTGTATTACTTCTGATGCATTTAATTTAAACATGACAGTTGTTATACTAGTAGAAGTGTCAAGTTGTTTAAATTATCAAATTTAAAATTCCACATGTTTAATCAAGAACATTTATTTATTATTTTTATTTAGCGTATGGCTTATTTGCAATGGTGTATAGGTTATGTACGTGTATTTCATTCTAAAATATTAACATAATGTGAATTACTAATCGACTTGTTTCGATTTTCAAAGCCAAGCTTGATTTCACTTTCATTTGCTCATGTTATTTTGTGAGACAGCGCATCATCAATAATAAATAAAGCAATCACTTAAAAATGCTAAATGCAAACAAGAAGCGTATTGAACATAGTTAATGTTATTAGTAAGCCAAAATGAGAAAGAGCAAGCTATATGCAGATTTAAAAATTACAGTTTTTTTGCTGACATATTCTAAATCATAAAAAATATTCAAATGTAAGGAATTAATACAATAAGATCAGAATTTCATATAATGAATTTGCATCTCTTCAAGCTTCACATGTAAAACTAGTAAGTAAGAAGTGTAAAAAAGAAGTCTATACAGGGTGTTTTGAAAATAAGGAGACATGCTTTGCAGAAGTATTCTATGATTAAAAATAAATAAAAAAGTTCTAATAAACTCATGTCCGCAAATGCAACCTTTCTAAGATACGTATTATGCTTTAAATTATTAATGTGGACACTTTTAAAGTAATATGAAATCTGAAAAATCATAATTGAATGGTTTACGTTGCTTTAAAACGTGCATCAAAATTACTGAGTGCAGTTATTGATCAAGTGAGGGTTCTATTGAAATTTGATGGAAATAATTCGAATTCAGTTTCAGTAAAGCAATGGTGATTTTTTTCTTTTAGTGAAAAAGCTGATCAACGTATGGTCGTGCCAATAAAAATAACCGCGAGGCTGCAAGGTTCTAGCAAGAGTCATTTCGAAATCGACATCAGCCAAATCATAAAACGTTTGCTGCATAAAATGCATTTCAATTGTTTTTCTTTAATTGCCTACATTAAAACTCTAAAGCTGAATATCTTTGAAACGGTTCATTTGCCCACACGGGTTTATTATGACTTGTTGAGTTATTTTTCATCGAAAAATAATTCTGAAAAATGTGTCTCCTTATTTGGAATCACCTTGTATGCATAAACAGTGTGTCTCACTTTTGACGGCCACCCCAGTATTTTTTATATATTATCGATTCAAAAATTTCTTTTTTCTGATTATACCCCTCACTAAATTCTACTTTTAGGGTTAACAAGCCTACGTCTATGCTCAGCGGTAGGGTTACTGCAATGGCGTCGGCGTAAGAAGGGGTGGTTGGGCGTTACCCTCAGCTAGACACTGGATTTGATTGGAACAAAGTTTATTATATTTACACATACAAATAAGCTTATAACTAGGTAACATTTATATACAGAAAAAGAAAAGAAAATGGCGGATTGGCATCCGCGATTGGAAGCGGGTGTGGTCCTTCGGAGGCGGGGCCGGCGGCTTCCTCCTGTGGTTGCAGCGGCGGCGGTGGCGACTGGCGACGGGGCGGCGAGCTGAGAGCAGCGGCGGCGGCAACGTCGGCGGCAGTGCGGATCTCCTGGGCGGAGGCGGCGGTTGGCGGCTTCCTTCGGCGGTTGCAGCGGCGGCGGTGGCGACTAGCGACGGGGCGGCGGGCTGTGAGCAGCGGCGGCGGCAACGTCGGCGGCAGTGCGGATCTCCTGGGCGGAGGCGGCGGCTGGCGGCTTCCTTCTGCGGTGGCAGCGGTGGCGGTGGCGACTGGCGACGGGGCGGCGGGCTGTGAGCAGCGGCGGTGGCAACGTCGGCGGCAGTGCGGATCTCCTTGGCGGAGGCGGCGGCTGGCTAAAGTGGCTTTCCAAAGACGGCAGGCAGCAGAGTCCAATGCGTAGGATTGGCTCTAAGTCCACGAGGGGGATAGGCTCTGGAGAGGCTGGAGCTGCTAGCTGGTCCTGGAAGCTGAAGTGGCTCGAATCCCAAGTCCCACGAAGACGGCAGACAGCTAAGTCCAGTGAAATGGATCGGCTCTAAGTCCACGAAGATGCGGCAGACAGCTAAGTCCAGTGAAATGGATCGGCTCTAAGTCCACGAAGATGCGGCAGACAGCTAAGTCCAGTAGATGAAACGGCTGGTGGTCCTGGAGCTGAAGTGGCTGCTGGTGGTCCTGGAAGCTGAAGTGGCGGCTGATGGACTCTCCTTGGCTGAGTTGGCGATGGAAGGCTGAATGGTTCCTGGTAGCGAAAGTGGCTCGAACTCCAAGTCCCACGAAGGCGGCAGACAGCTAAGTCCAGTGAAACGGCTGTTGGTCCTGGAGCTGAAGTGGCTGCTGGTAGTCCTGGAAGCTGGAGTGGCGGCTGGTGGACTCTCCTTGGCTGAGTGATTTCTTACTGCCAGCGTCTGACTATTTAAAGGAGCCAGTCCTTTGTCCAACGCGATCTCGACGCTCATTGGTCGAAGTAGAAGGGATGTTTTGCCCGATTTCGATATATTTTGAAATTATAGCATTTAATTGAGCGGCGTGATCAATTATCGACTTGGTTTGAGTCGCAATCAATAGTTGATGAAATGCCGATTCTAACGACACCCAATTTGCTATGTTTTGAGTAAAAATTAGCTCAACTTGGAATTTTTAATGCAATGTTCCGCGTAAAGCTTAATTAAGTATTATTCTTATGGCGTGTGTTAAAAAGTTTATTATGCTTTGATCGGTTGCGCGCTATTTTTATAAGATTTTTGAGACCAATTTCGCTTTTCTGGGACGTTTCCTTCCGTTAATTAAAATTTAATTTGTAATCTGCATCTTTGCCCGCTGTACTCGGTCGTGGCCCCTGATTTCTTCGTTACAATATGCCTTTCCTCGGGCCGCTGAACTCTCGGCCGCTCTCCCGGGCGCGTGTTTGGCTGCCTGATGGAAAAATTGCTTTTTCTCCACCTGTATATGTGCTAGCGCTCTGTGGTTTGTTTTAATAGGTAGCGGTTAATTTTTCCTATCTTCTGGTATCCTTTATGTGTGATTAAAACAGAGCGCACTCTGTTTTAAGGGCGTTTTAGTGAAAAATTCTTAATTTAATCTGCAAACATTCGTGAGGCGTATTTCGCTGGCTGTCACCTTTCTTGGCCGGCCGGCTCCAATAAAGTTTATGGTTGCAATCTTGCTGCACTTTAGAAATTCGTTGTAAGGACACTTATTTTTATGATTTTAGGGTTTTGAAAGATACTTCTGCGTAGGATCGCGGCGGTTTGTTAAACAGATGTAATATTCTTTGTTCTTCGGGCGCCTTTCGGGCGGCGTACGTTTCCTTTGTTTTTATTCGATCTGTTTAACGGTTCATATCAATTCCCCCCTCCTTTGGCGTCCGCGATCCGGGCGCAAAACAAAAAGGTTAGGGAGAGAAGAGGCGGAGTTGGTCTGCGTGAATTTTTCTCCTCGACAACGTCTAACTGGCTTAGCGGCAGATTCCTTGGTGGTACTGCGAGATATGAGTGGCCGGTTATCCATAGACGCCCTTGTGAATCCTCACATGGTGATGTTTGGCTGCGAGCCGCATGATCCTCTGTAGCAGGTTGCGGGAACCGGGGGGATCTTTCCTTTGCGGGTTCGCTGGCCGTCATACATCTTTGGACTAAGCGGTCTCTGAATCCCTGTGGAATGATGCGCTGCTCGGTTGGAGGTATCTCGATGAGCGCGATGTTGGGCCGTTGAGGGCTGGTGTTGGGGCCTTGGTGGCGATGGAAGCGTTCCGATGAAAGGTGTCGTCAGCCGGGACTCGTGGGAGCGGATGTCGACCTGGGGTGTTGGAAACTTCGGTCAGGACTCCTGGAACCTGGGCTCGTGTCCAAGTGAAGTCCCTTGGCGGCGTGAGCTTATTCACGTGCTGGGGCGGATCTGTGGCCGGGCTTCGGCGGAACGCGGTTGGTGCGGCCGAAGTTTGAGGGTCCAGTCTTGACCAGATCGCTCCGCGGAGAAGTAAGCGTGATGCCAGGACTTCGGTATCTTGAAGTGCGTGCTTAGGCGAAGTCCTCTCCTTGACGCGGAGTTTCTGTTTCCCTACGCGACTCGGGTTGCTGACGTGGAGGCGGCTGAGGGGAGACACTTTGGTCGGGGCTGCTTGGGCTAGTTGGACGCGTTGACGTTTGGAGAAAAAGCTAGGTGGATCCTCGTCGTAAAAGGGGCTGTGCCTGATGTTCCGGAAGCGGGCGCACGTGACCAGGCGAAGTATGGTGGTGTTGCGGCATTCCTCGCGTGCTGGGTGGATCTGCGGAAGGATACACCTCGGCGGCACGCGGTGGGTGCGAGTGGAGGCTTGGGGTATCCTTGGCGCGGACAGATTGACCCTCGGTGGCGGAGGCGGCAAGTCATAGCTTCGGGGACCTGTTGTGCGTGTTCCGGTGGAGTTGTGGGCTTGGGCCTTTCAGCGAGCGCTGTTCCCCTGTTGCTCTTCTCGGTGAGTTTGTGCTGCGTGCAGGTGCTGGAGCTTCTGCAGAGAGTTGGCGGCGAGCTTCTGGCAGCATATTTGAAGTGTTGGCCAGAGAGCTGGTGCTGAGCTTCTGGTAGCACATTGGCGGTGCAGGCCAGAAAGCTGGTGATGAGGGATCCTTGAGATTGCTGTGAATCGTTGTGGATCATGGTTGTTGGTGGTGATGTTGTTGATGTTTGTTTTGGGCGCCACTGGGTGTTTTCTACCACTCCCAGAAGTGGTGTTGGTCGTCTTCATTCATCTCGGTTTGCACTGGGTTGAGACACTGTGATGGTGTCCTCTGTCCACATGGAAACGGAGATGCGCTGTCTTCTGTGACTCCCGAGTGATGCGGGCTGACACTTGGTTGCGGTGTCTGCTGAGGTTCCTTGTTGGTCCTCGGCGGAGTTGCGACCATCCTTCCTCGTCGACTTCACCATTGCAGTGGGCGCGACTTCCCTCTGGTGTCCACCAAAGGCTGGCCCCACGTTCCGGGCGACAATTAACAAGCCTACGTCTATGCTCAGCGGTAGGGTTACTGCAATGGCGTCGGCGTAAGAAGGGGTGGTTGGGCGTTACCCTCAGCTAGACACTGGATTTGATTGGAACAAAGTTTATTATATTTACACATACAAATAAGCTTATAACTAGGTAACATTTATATACAGAAAAAGAAAAGAAAATGGCGGATTGGCATCCGCGATTGGAAGCGGGTGTGGTCCTTCGGAGGCGGGGCCGGCGGCTTCCTCCTGTGGTTGCAGCGGCGGCGGTGGCGACTGGCGACGGGGCGGCGAGCTGAGAGCAGCGGCGGCGGCAACGTCGGCGGCAGTGCGGATCTCCTGGGCGGAGGCGGCGGTTGGCGGCTTCCTTCGGCGGTTGCAGCGGCGGCGGTGGCGACTAGCGACGGGGCGGCGGGCTGTGAGCAGCGGCGGCGGCAACGTCGGCGGCAGTGCGGATCTCCTGGGCGGAGGCGGCGGCTGGCGGCTTCCTTCTGCGGTGGCAGCGGTGGCGGTGGCGACTGGCGACGGGGCGGCGGGCTGTGAGCAGCGGCGGCGGCAACGTCGGCGGCAGTGCGGATCTCCTTGGCGGAGGCGGCGGCTGGCTAAAGTGGCTTTCCAAAGACGGCAGGCAGCAGAGTCCAATGCGTAGGATTGGCTCTAAGTCCACGAGGGGGATAGGCTCTGGAGAGGCTGGAGCTGCTAGCTGGTCCTGGAAGCTGAAGTGGCTCGAATCCCAAGTCCCACGAAGACGGCAGACAGCTAAGTCCAGTGAAATGGATCGGCTCTAAGTCCACGAAGATGCGGCAGACAGCTAAGTCCAGTGAAATGGATCGGCTCTAAGTCCACGAAGATGCGGCAGACAGCTAAGTCCAGTAGATGAAACGGCTGGTGGTCCTGGAGCTGAAGTGGCTGCTGGTGGTCCTGGAAGCTGAAGTGGCGGCTGGTGGACTCTCCTTGGCTGAGTTGGCGATGGAAGGCTGAATGGTTCCTGGTAGCGAAAGTGGCTCGAACTCCAAGTCCCACGAAGGCGGCAGACAGCTAAGTCCAGTGAAACGGCTGTTGGTCCTGGAGCTGAAGTGGCTGCTGGTAGTCCTGGAAGCTGGAGTGGCGGCTGGTGGACTCTCCTTGGCTGAGTGATTTCTTACTGCCAGCGTCTGACTATTTAAAGGAGCCAGTCCTTTGTCCAACGCGATCTCGACGCTCATTGGTCGAAGTAGAAGGGATGTTTTGCCCGATTTCGATATATTTTGAAATTATAGCATTTAATTGAGCGGCGTGATCAATTATCGACTTGGTTTGAGTCGCAATCAATAGTTGATGAAATGCCGATTCTAACGACACCCAATTTGCTATGTTTTGAGTAAAAATTAGCTCAACTTGGAATTTTTAATGCAATGTTCCGCGTAAAGCTTAATTAAGTATTATTCTTATGGCGTGTGTTAAAAAGTTTATTATGCTTTGATCGGTTGCGCGCTATTTTTATAAGATTTTTGAGACCAATTTCGCTTTTCTGGGACGCTTCCTTCCGTTAATTAAAATTTAATTTGTAATCTGCATCTTTGCCCGCTGTACTCGGTCGTGGCCCCTGATTTCTTCGTTACAATATGCCTTTCCTCGGGCCGCTGAACTCTCGGCCGCTCTCCCGGGCGCGTGTTTGGCTGCCTGATGGAAAAATTGCTTTTTCTCCACCTGTATATGTGCTAGCGCTCTGTGGTTTGTTTTAATAGGTAGCGGTTAATTTTTCCTATCTTCTGGTATCCTTTATGTGTGATTAAAACAGAGCGCACTCTGTTTTAAGGGCGTTTTAGTGAAAAATTCTTAATTTAATCTGCAAACATTCGTGAGGCGTATTTCGCTGGCTGTCACCTTTCTTGGCCGGCCGGCTCCAATAAAGTTTATGGTTGCAATCTTGCTGCACTTTAGAAATTCGTTGTAAGGACACTTATTTTTATGATTTTAGGGTTTTGAAAGATACTTCTGCGTAGGATCGCGGCGGTTTGTTAAACAGATGTAATATTCTTTGTTCTTCGGGCGCCTTTCGGGCGGCGTACGTTTCCTTTGTTTTTATTCGATCTGTTTAACGGTTCATATCAGGGTATATTACCTTCACATCACGGTAAAATGCTATCCTACTACGATTTAAAATAAACAGCAAAATTGGAGCAGTCATATTAGGAATTTTTTCATCAAAAAATCTTGTTGATAAAAGTTATTCAGAATCGTTCAAATGAGCTAAATCCGAAATTTCATTGAAAACAGAAAATGTTGAAAATGGTCGCCATGTGATTAGGGGACTGTTATGCCTAACCATCTTCCCGGACAATTCTCATTTAACCATTCCCTAACCACAACTGCATAATTCATAAGTACATTTCCTGCCATACTGCAACTGGTAGATCATGTAATGCATCCCATAAATCGTTATTTAATTCTGTTGAGAGATTTTCAAATTCTTTTGTTTTGAAGGAAATTTCGGATTTAGCTTAGTTGAACGATTCTGAACAACTTCTATTAACAAGATTTTTTGATAAAAAATCCGTAGTACGACTTCTCCAATTTTGCTGTTTATTTTAAATCGTAGTAGGCTAGCACTTTACCGTGATGGGAAAGTAATATACCCTAAAAGTAGAATTTAGTGAGGGGGATAATCAGAAAAAAGATTGTTTTTAAATCGATAATATATAAAATAAAATACTGGGGTGGTGGCGTCTAAAGTGAGACACACTACACTGTATAAAAATGCAGAGCTTTTTCTACATGATACTGAGTAGATATTTTACAATTATTATTCAACAACTGTATTTTCTTTTTCAATTTCCGTCTTTATTAGCGAAGGTTGACAGCAATTATGGAAAGTACTCTTGATTTTTCGGTTGTTTTAATGAGTAAGTAAGCATTTAGCTCCAGTTGCGTATATTCCTAGTTCCTAGTCCTCTCTTCACTTCTATTTTAGTATGCGTTCTTACGGTAAAAGTGGTCGAGACACATACATCAATATTATACAATGTACAATATTTTAATATATCTACTTTAATAATGTATCAGTTTGGAACATCTTTAACCCCGCCAGTAGAATAATGTATAAATCTTTAAAGATAGCTTTTAAAATCGTTAATAAGTCATAGCATAGAAATATATTTATAGCAGATGTGTTAAAAAAATGCAAAACCAATAGGAACAAGAAAGTAAAGAATAAGCCAAAAACTCTACCTGTAGCAGAATATTAGCATGCCCATATGCATTACAGCCTTCTCACGCCCTCGGATGACAAACACCCCAATTAGCAAAAAGTCCGCGAGGGTAGTAGATTTTAAGACACACACACACACACACACACACACACACACACACACACACTTGTGACCGGGAACCCGAAAGTGAAAGTGGAGCGTCTCCCCATCGGTTTTATTTTTAATTAGTTTTGTAGTTATCAAGTATTTTTGTTAATATTTTCACGTATTATATTTAAACCCTGAGTTTATTTTCATTAAATATTGAAATTAAAAGTGTTTAGTGTTTATTTCGAGTCATATATGCTAAACACCTAAATAGTATGTTATACAGCCAAGAAATTTTGCATTATAATATTAAAACCATTCTGGTGTGTTTTCAACCACGGGACACCAGCAGTTTCTAGTCCAAAGAGGTTAGTAATATTAGAATGATGATATTGTCTAATCTATTATGAGGTTTTAAGTGTAGTGAAATAGCATGCACCTCGGTAGTAAATGACTCTCGTGGAAAGGAAGTAATGCTGAAGCGCATAAATCTTGGATAAGTAACTGTCAGTGAAGATGACCGTCATATTCCAACAGGAGGATGGCTTGAAACCAGCAAGGAGCGCAAGTGACTGAGAATCTCTGAAAACGCAATATGAAGAGCGTCGCAAGTGATTGACAAGCTTTGAAAACATAGTGCCAGAACGCGCAGCATTCGCCCACGGGATATTCAGAGAATAATCAGGAATTTAAAATTGCATACTATGCAAACGACGCATTACTAATTTCCAGCAATGAAGATCTCCATCGTATGCGTCAAAGACATAATAAGATATCAGTATGAGTATGTCAATAGATAGCAATATTTAACCATTTCAAAAGAGACTTATAAGGTGCAAATTGGCAGGTAATGGTAATTTATATACAGAAACGTCAATCCAAATGAAGAAGACTGCAGCGTCGTCATCTTAGATTTAATTGAAGACGTAATTTGGAAAATAAGTATTTAAGATAGCTGGGGTCCTCCGAACTTCTTCGGTGTTGTGTTTTATCTTTATAGAGGAGTCGTAATTGT